>JAUZNJ010008010.1:0-18164 GCA_034780135.1 Jordanella pulchra
CCAAGGCAAATTCCTTGTAAGTCTGAAAACCTACTTGGCAATAAACCTGATTCTGATTCTGATTCTGATTCTGATTTATCTAATAAATTTTTTTTTGCACAGTTGTTCACACTACTATTCATATGCAACAGCTGTCAGACTTCAATCTGAACATACTAGTTTGAATACCAGTATGAAAGTTGCTCAAAATAGACTGTTTGGGGGATGAAAAGGCTTGGAAAGGGGCCATTAAGCCTAGTCCCTATACACCCCCTACCATACCACCGCTAGCCTTTACTCGTTACCACTAGCCCTTACCCTCTACCAGCACACCTTTGAATTGAAGCCACAACAATTTATAAAGGAAGTTTATAAAGGGCTTCGGAATCTTCCCTAGGAATTGAGATATTCCTCAGCAGATTGTTGAGATTTCGGTATATAAGTGTCTGCTTATTTATGAATACTCATACATATGAAGTATATAATACATATGATATACGATACGCCCCAAAACGCTTTCTTTAATCAAAGTGGAAATAGAGAAAATAATAGTAACAAAAGATTAAGTTGCGAATGCTCATAAGAGGGTTGTGATTGGCTTTTATTTTGCACTAGAAAGACTGTTTCTTTGTCCTACCTCCATCACAGACAATGGCCAGCCTTTGCTCTCTTTCCCCCGATCTCTGTCTGTGTGGCAGGCTTATCTGATCCTCAACTGTCCTCCTTTCATCTCCTGCAGTTAGCCTCAGGAAACCGTACCCTCTCGCTAACGGACTTCTCGAATATAACACTGTCTTCCTACCAGCCAACCACAGCCTCTCCCCTGCCTTTAGCTGCGATGTCCCGGCAGACTTATTCGAGCTACCGCTGCGCTCCTTCAATCATCCGGAGTTAGCCTCCATAGTCTAGCCCAGTCCAGCCTCTCCCAGCCAAAATTAAGGTTTAGGGCTGAAAAGCAGGGCTAAGGGATGGCCATAAGACAGGCATTAAAAGCCCAGATGTAGGCAAAAACATCAGATTTGGGTCACATTTGCCATGTTTGTTTGCCATGTATCTCTCTGTCTTTTAATCTGTGGTTATATACCCCTAAACTACTATTAACAAATCAGTTTATCAAGTGACAGCACGAACAAAAATGCAGAAGAACTTCTCCGAATCCCTTTTGAGCTTATGCTGAGCTTTAGTTCCTCTGTGGCATGAGCACAGCACAGCTAACTGGTGCAGATATACTGGGAAAACTGTATCTGATGGAGACTTGCATGTAGCTGGACATAACACCAGATGCTTGGTAAAGACCATGGTAAATATATACAGAAATGGTCATTGCACCAACAGGAAATGGGTTTATCTGGGTCTTCAAAACAGCTTACTGTAATAAGGCTATGTGGTGGGGACACTCCAAGGAATATGCTACATTATGGGCTCTTATAGGTACTTGTGGGGACCAACGACTGGCCCCCATGAGTATCATTGCAGTCTTTAAATTCAACATTTAACTAATCTCAAAGATTTTCCCTCTTGCAACTAGAGTTACTCAGCTCAGAAGACCTAAATCCAAGTTTAGACTTCCTGCATAGATCTTGCCAATAAAAAGTCATTGACAAATCTTTTGCATATGATACAACAAAACCTTGACACTACTGAGTAGAATTTCTTTTATGAAACCATACATCAGCTAAATCATTATGTGATTAGGTATTTATTTTCTTTGGAAAACAAATTAAAGCTGATAGGCGACAAATATCTTATAATAAATATATAAACAAATTAGAATTACAAAATACCATCTAAATAATTTCTAATGTTCTTCCTAATGAGTGTCCGGCCAAACATAACCAAACATAATCAAAGACAGAGTTTGCATTTAACTGTAAAATCGAGTTTGATCAGAATGTTTGTTTTAACTTTAATAATATTAACTTTATCGCTGTACACCTTAAATGTGCTGCACAGAAAAAAACTGTTTCCTTTATTCACTAAAAGTTTTGTGCGCTGCAGCTGGAAAGACCCACTATCTGTGTGGTATATTGCATTACTGTGTTGAATGGTGACCCACAGGCCAGGCCTCTAGAATGCAGAAACACATAACCTTTCATTTCATTGTTCTGTGTGAGAAGAGCTTTTTTGCATTTCACAGTGAGCCCACTGGCAGTGCATCTGTTGTAACGACAAAGACTAATTAAAGGAACATCTTGAAAGAAGCAGCAGATTTAATTGATTTCTTGAAGTTTGACTAAATCTGGCTGGCAGATACTGAGGGCTGTGTGGGAGTGTGAGTTGGTTTTGTCAGTGTGAAGCTAATGTTAATTTGCTTTTGTCCTTGAGCTGCAGGCAAGAGTGGCAGTCATTTTTTTCAACATGTCCTTGTTATTTGACAAGTTGTTTTTACTTCTTGCACATGCAGTCTTATTTTGTTTGCCACCTGCAATCCCTATGCTCAAAATCTTTCTGCAATGGTGTTTACCGTTTCATATTCTTTCAGTGTTTTTTATAAGAAAACCACAATATTACAAAGAACAAACTGAAGTTTTAATACAGAAATATTGGCCGATTGAAAAAATATGTCACTTGACTATACAGTATATGCATTCATTGAAGCATTTGGGTTTCAATGCAGCATATGCTGTACAGTAAATGTTTTACTGAAAGTGTAGTAAAGCAGTGGTAATTATAGAAGAGAGACTTAACACAAAGAAACAACTGAAACAAGGGGATCCAACAACTGAAACCAACAGAGATCCAAACGAAACAAACTGATATGTACAACATGACACAAAGGACAAACAAAACCCAAACATCAGTGGATCACAGCAATGTCTTCAAATAAGTCAATCCCCTGACTTGAGGCAAAGCATGTGGATCATGTCGATATAAAACAGTTTAGGCAGAACAGGGATGGAGTGTTTTCAAAAGGACTTTTCTTCATAAACATACTACTGCTGCCCTGAGGGATCAACAAAATCCACAAGCTATAACATGACCACAAAGCCACAACACAAAAACAAAAGCGACAGTATGACAGCAAAAGCAAAAACATGACAACTAAAGCTGAAACACAATAGCAAAAGCAACAGCATGACAACAAAAACTGAAACAATATAATGGAAGTTTAGATTTTTAAGATAGCTTAAAATGTTTTTTTTATTATTTTATCTTAGTATTTATGGGATATTTGTATTTCAATCTACAATTCACTTCTTTATTAAAGCTGGATCCAGCTCTAATGCAGACTTCTCTGCTCTACTCCGATGCAGAGGAGCTCCACGGAACATTCCCAGTTTGCACATTAAAAGCCACTGAAGTCAGACCAAAAGAGTTATCCAATGAATTTTAAAACTGTCAAAACTACTTCACTTTTGTATTTTTGCATCAAGATATTTATTTTTGTTCATCAAGAGGTCATGAAGATATTTCTACAGAAGCTATATTCTACTGGGGGTGAGAAAGGTGGCAGTAG
Source organism: Jordanella pulchra (assembly GCA_034780135.1). Taxonomy (NCBI): domain Eukaryota; kingdom Metazoa; phylum Chordata; class Actinopteri; order Cyprinodontiformes; family Cyprinodontidae; genus Jordanella; species Jordanella pulchra. The sequence goes on from JAUZNJ010008010.1 coordinate 3,437, forward strand.
AGAAGTTATACAGTATTTGTGGCTTAAATTGGTGCATTTAATGGTCGGTCATCAAGTTTAGAATAGCTACAAAAGTTAATAGAGTATATGCAGCAAAATAATTGGTCTAATCTGCATAGTTGATGATAAAAACAGGTTCACACACTCTCTTGTCTTGCTTGTAGTAAGAACCATGTGTTGACTCCCACTGACTTTCATTAACAGTCATTTTCAACCCTTTGTATGCTGTAACCCTAAAAATAAGCCTAAAGCTATCCATCACTAGTGCATACCTTACCCCAACCTTACCCCAACTGACACCTCAACCCTAAACCTGACCGTGAGTAAAATAACCAGTGACGACTAGCAAAATTTTATCACAATACAACAACTGGTCCTCAATGTGATGAAAAATGGTTCTCACCCTAATGCTGAGACAGAAGTATACCCACGCACCTAATGGCAATTTAGAACTGGTTAAAACCCTGCAATTATGTTTTTGGACATTGCGAGGAAGCCAGAGTACCCAGAAAGAATCAATGCATGCACCTAATGCAGAAAGACCCTGGGCCAGGAGTCGTTGACCTGTAAGGCAACAGTGCTAAAAAACTTTGCCACCATGCAGCCAACCAAAACTAATAATTTCCTAATTTAAATGAAACTTGAATATCATTCAATGGTGCATTCATCTTAGTTAGTCAGTAACTGAATGCCAATACCTAAGCATATACATATAAGGAAATAAATTATACTAAGACTAAACATTGTAAGCCTTCTTACTATGTATAAAAATACAAAATCCAAGAGTACAACATTACACTAAAATAATAATAATAAACAAAAATTTTTTGAGAGTCAGGGTTAATGAAATAAATGTTTATTACCTGCTTAAAGATTGTTGTTTTTGCAACTACACAATACTTAAACTCTTCCTCTTGCTTTCAGTTCAATAGTTTCTTAAGTTTTCCCCATTGATACACCTTCAGTCCTCCATCAATCTGTGATTGTACCACCTAATGGCATTACTTTTTTCTGGATGTATTTGTGAGCAATTGCCCATTTGCATTTTTCTCCAGTAACTCATTTAAACTCCGCCTAACATGTTTGTCAGAACCTCGAAGTAGTCACTAACTAATTATGGAGAACATTACACTTCCAATCCACTATGAACTCACTAAATAGAAAAAAAATAGGCATGGAGATAAAAATGTCAGTTATTAAAAAATTATTTTAAACAAAAATAAGAATAAAGTTTTTATTACATATGCATACACAAACTAATCACAGCAAGTATTGATTGCCTTTTAATGTGCAATTACCACCCGCTTTAAAGACGTAATTCGTTAAGTTTTAATTAAAAGCTATGATCTCACTTTGCTCCTGCACCTTTGCATTAAGGTGTCATACTTTCACTATAAGACCAACACTATGTATGGCACATCATATTTGCAGAATGTGTGAGGAAAGTTTGTCTCTTGGATAACTGGATCCCTACAGGGTGTTAGAGCGGGTAATAGCAGGAGGAGGTGTATCAGCCTCCTGTGATGCAGCTAAATAATTCAGGTGACATCTTCACCTCAGGCAAGAAAAGATGAGCCACTAACATTGATTTGAAGCTTTGTATGCAGAGTCAGTCTCTTTCGCATGTGCGATATCAGGTTAATCAGACTAATTTCATGTTGGTGACATGCACACTGATACAAAGGGGCTAAGGACTCACCAACGTTTGAGCACTGATTCTAGGCCTCAGAGAAATAGTAAGATTAGCATTATTCTGAGCATTTACTATCTGACTGTTTTACTAGTCAAAACTACTTTTTTTCCTAAACAAAACATACCTGTGAATTTCAAACCCAGCCACAAGACAAAACTGGTTTATCCCAAAGACAGAACACCCAAACCACGTGACCTTGTTTATGTGCTCCAGTGCAGTAAGGCCTGTTTGGACACCTATTCTGGAAAAAAAAAAAAACTACACAAATATTTGGGGCAGCACAGGAGAGTTAGTACCTTTGTGCAGGATTGTGCTGTATGCCTTCACCTCAAGAACAAAGAACAAACCTTTAACAAGCAGACATTCGGATGTTGGACAAAGGGGACATTTGTTTGCAGTGTTTTTGCTTTTATTTTTTGTGCTTGTGTGTATTGGAGTTTGGATCACACATGTATTTGCAGCTCGTTTCCTCCTTTACTATGCATTAGCACCTGTCGGCCACTGTATTTTGGCTCTTTGTGATGTAAATGAATACACCATTTGGTACATATTTGTACTTGTTGGCCAACACGAGGAAAGGTCATATTTATAAATAAAAAGTTATAACACATACTGAAGATCAATGGAAGGACAGAGCTCTCATGGAGAGACCTAGCAATACATCTGACTGAATGATCTGATAGTGTCTAACATAAGGCCACGAGTAATTAAAGGCAACAAATTCAGAGAGAGAAACTTAATAGACTACTTATTTATCGACGACAGGACAACGATATGGACTGGATGAAACATTTTGCACTTTGAAAACAGAAAAATTGACAGCATTTCTTTGTTTAAAAGTTTAGTTGACAGAGATGTTTATTTGATGATTACATTTTTGAGTTTGATGCTTTTTATACAGGAGATTATTTATTTTTTGTTAAAGCTGGATGGTTGATTAATTAATGGATGGTGGATTAATTTCCTAGTTCACGATTCTTTTTTTGTGTATTTTTGAATTGTACGTTTTTTGTTTCCTTATAATAATACTTTGCATCCCTATTTTGTAGTTTCATTGATTTGTATATATTTTGTACTTTTATTAATAAAACAGTATACTATTCCATATTAGGCCTTTTTAGTAAATCTTCATAAAGCTACAATTACTGTTGGAAAAAAGTCTTCCAAAAATGTACTTTTTGATGTAAACAAATCTTTTATTTCACTCCAATCAATCTGGGAATCATCTAAAATCCAGACCACTTTCTGAATTTGCAATTTTTACAGATTGTGGCACCATGTGTTTTAGTTGAAGTTCCTTAGGTTTTTCTTACCTAAGTTGTTCCCTAGTCATAAATCACCATAAAGTGGTGGGCTTTAATGAGCTGCATGTTAAAATTGGGTGTTGTTGAAACATTTCACTATGAATTTGTCAGCAAGCTAAAGTATTCTTTCCATCTCATTTAACCAATCAGGATTTTCTTTGCTCACTTACAAACACAGATTCCCTTAATGCATCCTTACTTTTACAAAGCCACATAGAGGAATGGAAAACAGATGGGTGAAAATAATTATTCATGGAGAGGCCAAACAGTAGCTAGGTAATGGGAGTGAGAAAAGAGTAAAAGGAGCTCAGAGAAAAGGGAGACAAAGAGCAATGAAATAAAAAGGGAGGTGTGAGGGATCACCAGTAAATAAAAAAAATCACAATTTAATGGGAAGTAGAAGCAGTTTACATCTTCATTATGGCCTGTCTTCTTTTGAGAAAACTCATTATATAATGTCAGATTGTAAACTCTTTAAACAATAGTTTAGGATGACATTTCCATGATTAATAGATTACATTTAGAAGGTCAAATGCTAATTCTGTGAGCTGTTTTTTTTTTAAATTCAAACCATGAACAAAGGAAACAATGGGACTAAATAAATCATTAATTTAGCCTTGTTTACTGATAGGATTTTTTCCTGTATTAATGACTAATTGGACAGCCAAATCACTACACATTATTTGGAACAAAGATCTCAGTTATTTCTCACTTTTTCAGATTCTCTTTTCATGTCTTTCTTCCTCCCTGCCCTCACTTACTGGTGAATTGATTTAAAAAGTTTATTGACTCCAGGCTCCCTGAGAGTCATTGACTCCCCTGATCAAAAGTGAAATTGTGATCCCGTCAAATGACCATAGAAAACATTGCCTGCTGAGTAAGTGAAAAATCCATTGGCCCTGCCGCTTTTATTGCACCCTTGTTCACAACACCACTTTTGCAAGGACTTATGAATCTAATCATCCAATCTGTTACTTGATGTCTGGGGGAGATTTAGGATACCACTTAAAAAGAAATATATTTCCTTTTCATGGTAGTGTTTAGCTTCTCTAAAGCTTGCCAATCAGCCCTTTCAATGCCTTGCCTTTTATACTAATGTAAAGATTAACTTAAAGCAGAATCATACATCAGACTTGAAACAAACTCAACTCACACCACATCTTATTATTCCTTTTGATTTCACCTTAATAGTATCTTGTTTTAATACTGATCTTTTCTTAATATTTAACATTAAGTCTTTACTATCCATCCCTCCCTTAAATAACTTACATAGAATTGTGCTACGATGAAGCTGAAAATCATGACTTATGACATGAATCATCAATATACAGAAACAGGTCATAATTGTCATTAACTGAATCAGTATTCTGCATTCACTCTACCAGTAGTGCCTTAAAAATTAGTCTTTTTAAGCTTTTCACCTTAAATAAAATATCATTAACATATTCAAATATAGATTTTCTTTTTCTGTCTTTTCGGACAAACTTCCTATCTCTTCACTCAATTTCATGAAACCTTAGTAAGTTAAAATGTCATTGAAATCAGAGTCATGAGATTAAAAAAGTAAAAACACATAGTGTAAATTATTGTGTAGTTTCCCATTTGTAAGACTAATCTTTTCTATTTTTTTATCATAGTGACAATGTTTATAAATGAATTTCTGCAGTAAATAAACATTTAGACAATATCCTAATTCGCTGAGACACTTTAGATCATTTTTTTATGAGGCACATTTACTATGCCGAAAGATGAGCATTCCTTGAAAAACAATGAAATGTTATCAGCGGGTGGACCAGCTGTGCTTGGATCAAAACAACAGAATATAAGTTATCTGCTATTATAGCTGAGTTTGGGTTATGTTAGACGTATCAGAGTTTGTGCTGGTTTAATGAAGGTGCACCTTTGTGCTTAAAGCAGCATGTGAGAGTATATTTAAACTCAGCTAAACCACTTTTAATATTGTTTGAATTTAAGAAGTTTATCCTGCCACAAATTAATTAAGTGAAAACTACAGAGACTACCTACCAGGGTGGATTTGTTGTTTACAGCCTCACAATGTATCTTGTTGCTGTGTCTGCACTGGATTATAGTGACATTATGTTAGCTGTGAGGCTTGTTCCATGCTCATTATTCTGTACTGAAGATATGGGATGTTTTTTTATTTATTTTTTTTGGTTGATACAAGAAACCTAGCTTATAAAATGATCTGATCCCTGTATCATACTGCTTGTATCCATGGCTAATTCACAACACCTGGGCTTCAAGGGCTTTAAGCAGTTAAAATAAATAAAAGACAAAACATTTACAATAAATGCAATCAGAAATATCGATAAACCAGTTAAAACTTATAAAATCATTGTGGTGAGATAAACATATCCACTTAAGATCAAACAAATGTCCAACTCATATACACACACACTATTATGGATTTATGTGATTTGCTGCTGCTACAATTGGATTTTTTTTGTTTTGTTTTTTTGAAAATCCAGTTAGAGTCTTAATACTTGCAGGAAGAGCATTCTACAGTTTTTTAGTTTCATAGAAAATACATTTTTACCATTTTTTTTTTATTTACAAAAAAATTACTAAATGGAACTTTACAGTTTCCACATGAAGCAACTATTTTTGATCTGGAGGTTTACTGTTAACTCACCCGTTTACGAAGTGGCTCAGGTGCAAGTCTAGTTAAGCATTTAAAATCAACTCGATATAGCCACAATTATATATATGACACTTTATATTTACTTAAAATGTAAAAATTTGGGATTCTAAAGGAGTTTTATTATATTTTTCTAGTGCCCAAATAAAAAGGCTTTCAATTGGCTTTATGATAGATTGACTGGTCTGAAACCGCAAAGCAATCCAGTACAACAGATATGACAGGATCATTGTATTCAAAAACATAAGCACAAGCTAGTGTCAGAAACCTCCAGATCATTCTGGCACCGTTTGTAGTAGCCTTCATAGCTCTCACAGTGCTTTTAGTGTGACATTTCAAATTTAACTGAGAGTCTTATGTTACTTCTAAACATTTTCCTGGTTCTACTTGTTCAATAAGTTCATCATTCCTGTTGATGTTTAAATGGTTTGTTGTCTGAATTATTTTTTTATAGAAGAACACATAAATTAGATTTTTTTTAATGTTAACAAGTTTGGTTTAACCAACTGGAAACTTCTTCCAGACTTTAAGTCAATGTGTTGCTGATAGCTGCAGCTTTTTTTTTTACCAGGCCATAAAACACACTTCAGGCAATTCACTCGCATATGAGCTAAGCAGAACAGGCCCCAGTAACTTCACATTGAACAGATTTTACATGACCAATAACCACACATTGTACTCAGAAATACAAATATGACAGGAACCATTATGGTGACTGATGTGACGTGTTAAAAGATGACAGTTTTGAAATAAAATGACTGTGGTTTACTGTATCAAATGCTCTCTTGAGGTCCAGGAAAACTACACCCATGATGTTTCTTTTGTCTGGTGACTGCTTAATGTTTTCCAGTAATGTGCAGAATGCTGATTCAGTAAAGTGGTTTTGTCTAAAACAATACTGTTCAGGTTGTACATACCGATGTGTTTCTTAATATTGAGGTAGTTGTTCTGTAACAATTTTTTCTAGCGTCTTTTAATATTTTATTTGTTTGTTTTATTATTAATGAGTTGAAAAAAATATAACTAATCGGTTAGTTTTTTTACTCTGCAAAGCCCAAAGGAATATATTTTCATGTTTTGGTACTTGACAGAGGTATTTTGCATAATTTATGTTCTAGAAATTCACATGTATAAATTAAGGATGCTTGTGTAAAATCATAGAAAAATATTGCATTGCAACCAGCTTAATGATTTATGGTAGGTGACAGAATACAGAGCATATATCTCTGTTGTCAGATTACAATGTTTTTTAGTGTTAGACTATTTAAAAACACATCTTTATAGCAAAACTTTGACATTGTTGATTGCACTTTATATGCTGTTCTACTAGCTTCACAGAAACAGGATTAGATGTAGAATTAAATGTAATTAAAACATTCCTCATAGACAATAATAGCTACCAGTAAAACTATTATGATTCTTACTGTATATAAAGGCATCTGGAAGTACTGAAATGGGTAATGGCACTAATTAGACGAGATAGTCTCAAGGTACATTTTAAGTATTTCCATTACTGGCAGAGTTAAAGATATGCAGGTGGCTGGTGATACATTTGAAATTACTACTTAAAATTCATACAAGGGGATTTTTTTTCTCTCACTTACTTAACCATGAGGTCCCCTGAATGCAATCATTCATCTCTGCAGATGTTGGCAAATAAACCAGCAATGAGGGGCTTTTACAAAAAAAAAATGAACACCTGCTACATTCCTGTAAGAATCTCTGTGTTGTTTCCTGTATTTATTTTGTAACCAAAGTTTACATTATTGTGTCAGTTAATTTAAAGCTTAAAAATGAGGAAAACACACCCATTCACTAATTATATGAAGGACTAGCATCATTGTTGTACTGACTTTTGACAGGTCTAATTGTGGTGTGACTGAGATATAGAAAAGCCATGTGTATTGATGTGCGGCGCTGCAATAGCAATTACATAAGTTCCTCTTAAATTTGCAGCAGTGAACAGTGATAATACTAACAATCCCCATGTTTTGATATGTAGATGCTTTGTTTGCATGGATGATAAAAACAAATCATGTTCATAGCAACATGCTTCATGTACATGACACCAATTAATACTTCAGAAAATGTGTTTCAGATCTCCATGTAGGGAAGATTAATTAGACTGAATAAAACCGCCTTGCAAAATATGTCTGAAAGTTTTATTTTACAGAACAACACAAAAAGCTATGCATTTGTCAGTTGCAACTATCTGACATATAAAATCTCTTTTATACACTGTTGGGATTCAAATATTTGATGTGTTTTCTATGTTAAACTCAAACTAAACTGTTTGATGGTGCTAATAAAGAGAAAACATTAGCTGCTTTGAACAAAACATTAATGAGGCAGCCCTGCAGTGGACTGGCATATGAACCCCACATAGTGATCACACATTTAATGTGACTATTCATTACTTTGAGGCTAACGGCAGAGGTTGTTTTCAATAAATATTTTGAATAAAATGAGAAACTGTCCATTTTCCCTCTAGAATAAAAATATTGAGGCTCAAATACTTATTGATTGCTGGAAGTTAGGTTGAGATACACGGAGTGTTTCCCTCACAGATGGTCAGAATGTGATGAACCACATTACAAAACTACAAAAGATCCTGTGTGCTTCTATGGAAAGAAATAAACAGGCCATTTCTAACTGAATACACAGGGAGAAGTGGTTGGTTATAAAACACGTGTTTAAGGTATTTGCACTCTGTGTGGAATGGTGTCTGATAGCAATGCAATTCTGATAAAGGACTCTAGACCTCTAGACCATGTGGTTAGATAGATATATACATGAACTAGCCTTCAGCAGGTATTGTTAGTAACCATGTTACGTAGTCCAAGTAAAGGACAAATAAGACAACAGCTTTGCAAGCACTAGTGAAAGAGTAATTCTTGAAGATTTATTCCTGATGTAGGAAGAATATAGATGCTCTTTCTGCGCAATGTGTCAGATGTGCTTTATTTAGTGTCAGTGTCTGATTAGATGAGGGAGTCATTGCAAAACCATCTGTGATCTGTTCGGAGCCTCTTGTATAATGAGAAATCCTGGGTATTGGGGTTATTTTGGCTCTCGTTTGCTCCATCTCTCCCAGTCTTTTCTCCATCTGTTCCCTGTTGTGTGTTTACTTGGGCTCATGTCACTCTTAAAGGGACAGTATGTAAGATTTATCACCATCTACTGGTGCACTAAATGAATTACAAATTACAACCCGGTGCCTCCCCTTTAAATGAGACCTACAAAGGAAGCCACGAAGTGTCATCTACTAACAGCAGCTAATAACTGTTGCATCAACCAATGTAGGCTAGCAAACTAGCCATCTCCGCCTTGTTTCTAACATACAGTAATAGCAAAATAAACTTCACTGTTATATTGAATATCCTTACCTTTCCATCAGAAAGCCTGAAACTTCAGCATCCTTTTTGGGAGTCTGCTCCCTCAAATTTAATCTCCACCTGGTAAAATCTGCACCAGTGTTGTTATTTTTTTCCTGGCTATTATCCACTTTTCCCGATTTTTGGATTTGTTTCTTTTGTGTATCATTTGGCATAAATTATGGATGTTTCTCTATTGCAACAGAAAGAGGAAGATAGACTAATCTACAGTTGTTTTTGTTTGTCTTGAACTCTTCGGCCAACAACAACAACACCTTTTCTGATTCAGGTGAAACACTTAAGACCAACAAGTTTAGAGTCTTTCAGCTTCTCTAATCAAAAATGCCGACACAGCATGGCATATCCCATTAGGTGCACCCCCCTTTATATACTTAAAACTACTAGTTCTAGGCTATGGAAATGCTCTCAATTCTTTATATCATGCCATTACACTTTTACTGAATATGTATTTATTAAAGCAATAATAGATTTTTGCTAGTAAAGAGCCAGATTTGTTACACACTGTCCCTTTGCTCGTATGGCAGCCAATAAATTATAAAGAGAACATCAACATAGCAGGAAAAATGTATGACTTAGACTCTGAGAGTATTTTCTAATAAATTAGTCCTCTGTTTCTTTTAATTAACTATAAAAAAGATCCCATCCTTCTGACCAACATTATACAACGTTTATTAGAAAGCTTTGCTTATAAACTGTTCAGGTGTTTATATTCAGTTATTTGCTGTACAAGACGTGAAAGCTCCAGTAGAGGGCAGCACATACAACTTTACACTTGGCCTTTGACAACTTGCTTTTCTCTCTCTCTTGTTTTAGGGCAAAAGTGTTCAGAGGAAAGAAGGTCCAGGGAGAATATGACATCAAAGTGGAGCAGGTATCATATTGATTTTCATTTTTTTTTTCTTTTCTTTTTTTTAGTTATGATGCTTCAGAGTCAAATGATAAAAATGTTAGGAGGCATTGTAAAAGAGAAGACAGAGATAAAGGGGAGCTGATGGTATGTTGGCTTTACTTTTATTGAAACATCTAAAAATATTCCAGGTCCTCAGAGGATGTGTTTGAAAGGGTTTCAGGGATCTTACATAAATGCACTTCACGCCACACTGTGCAGCTCCTTTTCACAACTTTACAGAACAGCACTTTCAAAAGGAAAAGCAGTATTTCCTGCAGCACTCTTGCAAATTCCTACATATATTTAATTTCTAAAGCTACTATAAGATGGATATTCAAAATTGATTTCCGGCATTATTTTTTTTGTTTGTTTTTTTCTCATTACTTTTGTACAATAAATGTGTTTCAGACAGACAGACAGAGACAGGCAGACAGACAGACAGACAGACAGACAGACAGACAGACAGACAGACAGACAGACAGACAGACAGACAGACAGACAGAGGCTCTATTAGCAATTTTAATTTGCCTTGTTTTCTAACAACAAGCCTGGATTTCCCATGTGCCTCTCTCCAATGTGTTATAGATACAGACCATGCAGAAAAGTTAGATCCTACAAAAGCTTGAGGCTAAAGCCATGGCTTTGTGCAGGATTGCCATCGGGATAAAAACACATGACGGATCATAAACCATCAAGCAATGTTTGTACAGGGAATTCTGACTTTTCAAGTTTCCTGTTGGAAGCTCAACCAAAGTGGCCCCTGAAGAAAAAATTCTGAGCAGCCTGATCATACAGCTGGTTTATATATATATATAAAAATTGTTAAATTTCATTAAACCAGTACTGTGCAAACTAAATTTGTAAACATTTTTTTCATAAATGAAGTGAAATAGTTTGCTATCGTCTTGTATTGCCATAAGTAGTAGCACATTAATAAGCACATTTTGATGGTTTTCTGGCTTGTAAAAAGAAGGTGCTGTTCTCATTTCTAGCATTTAAAGCACGTTGAACACAAGATCACTTGCAGTTGGGCCGTTGCCCTTATTTATTTCCTCCTCTATTACATTGCTATGATAACTATACCGGGATCTCTTCCTTTCGGAAATCATGTTATGTTCAGGCACTCTCATTGCTGAAAGTTTTCACTGAGTTAAGTTACTCCATCCTGAAGTATCAGCAGTTCCTCACTTTTGCTAAAGGCTTCACACATGAAAAAGATTTGGTTTTCTACATTTTTGTGATATATATTTTTAACCATACCAAGATATATAAAAAAAACCTTAACACAAAGTCAGATCACACTATCTTCTTTCTGAGAGCAGATTATTAATGATATGAATTGGAAGAATCAAAAAAGCAAACCTTTGTGCTTTGAACATGATTAGATATATGCCTTCAGTTTATAAACCACTTATACTTCCAATGAAAAAACACAAAACGTCTCTCAATCCCCTGGTTTGACTTTTGCACAAGGTATCTTTCTCAAGCCTCCCCAATATAATATTTTGGTTTCACATTGGTTTAACCAACTAACCAGCAAACCATTTTATAACGCACTTTGGTTGCTTGAATGTCAAATGGCTATTGTCAGACGTTTCACATTAAACTGTTTCACACCTAATTGATCTTAATGTAAACCTCAAGCCTCACCACAAGAGTGAAATATGTAGCAGACGAGATACAAGTTGGAGGCTGAGTCACAGAGAAATCCTTGGCCTGTCTCCGACCACAGCAGAGAGCAGCAAGGTGGATTTACTACGAGAGCAGAAGCATGGTTTGTGTCTGCGATGCAATAAGTCGAGAGTATGCAAATAAATAAGCGTCTCAAAACCAGTGGTTGCCTGTTTTTACTCATCTCGGCATAAGAAGTTTGTGAAAATGAAAAAGTGATTCGTCAAATCGATTTCAGTTTAAATCCTAAGTTCAGGTGATAAATAAAACAGCCATGATCGTTATTTTAGAGAAGATTTAACAGATTAAATCAATTTAAGTGGAAGAAGAGACCGGTTCCTGCCTTTTCAAAATATCTGTTTATTTACAGCTACATAAATAATGAATAAGGAATATATTTCTATTCACATAAGCATAACTTTTCTTGAACATTACATTAAAAAGTTTAAACTGCTATGTTTATTTTCTTTTTACCTCCATGCAGGCTGAGTTCTCAGAGATCAACCTCGTGGCTTATTCAAATGGAACCTGCAACGTGGACATGCAGGTCATCAGGGGTGGGACCAAGGTTGTCAGGTCAGCTCTCTTTTACCCATGCATGCATATGGTGATTAGTTAAGCAGTTAGTTAAATGCTTAGCGATTTTTAAACTCAGGCTGTGCCTGTATTACAAAAGCAAACTGACTTTTGCACACATTCCTAAAATCATAAACATAAAAAACATAAAAATCCAAGCTTTTTTTTACTTTAGAACAATAACTTTTATTTAAGATTTATGTAATGGAAAAAGTAAAAGTCTAAAATTCTGAATATGCATATGAAATGTACAGGTTTCACAAGCATTTTTTTAACAGTTTGACAGTAAACCTTTTTCCAGCTTTTTTTCCCCACTAGAGAGGATGGGGAGCTTCCATGGGCATTAATTTTAAAATCTTTCCAGAGATTCTCAATTAAATGTAATACTGAACTTTGACTGGGACAATTCAGTACATGAATTTACTTGAATCTAAACCCATCACAATGCAGCTCTAGATTAAAGCTTTGGCTCATTGTCTTACTGGAAGGTTAATTTTTAATTTTCCTGAATTTAACTCTATTCATCTCATACATACTCAATACATTTGACCTACTTCTTCATACCAAAAGAAAAAAAGCGAATTCCCCGAGCATTTTAAGGGTGATGTTTACTATTAGCTTTTCATAACACATAGAGTTGCAAACTGCAAATAGCAAACTTTTTACAGTTTTCTTTCAGGAATGACTATCTTCTTGTCACTGTGCCTCTAAATGATGCAGTCGTTTGACAGTGTGTCATTATATACGGTAAATTTGCAGTTTTTACACTCTGTTTCCATTGTTAGATGATAGATTGAATGGTGCTCTGTGAAATGCTCAAAGTATAGGATGTTGTTTTATAACTCAACACAGATGTAAATTTGATTAAACTTTGAGCTTTGAGTTTCTGTGTCTAGTGGGCTTAATGATGCTGTTTAAAGCGTTCCAAAAATCAGTGTTTACACTCAAATAAATGTCACACAGATGGAGCCCATTTTCCTTATAAAGCCTGAACTGTTTTTTTTAAGGGGTTTCAGAATAAAGGAATCTTAATACAATTACATCACAAGGTATTCTTTCTATTATTTTTATAGAGATGTGAAAAAGTCAATTATGCTGCTGAATTTATTTTTAAAAGCAGCTAAAATACTATCTGGGACTTCAAAAAGCATAGAGGAAAATTGGAAAAATTTGCATTTTTTTGTCTCTATTAAAGAAAAGAAGCTTTAAAATTGTTGGGCAATATTGTACAAAAATTTGTGACCAACAAAATTACCTTAAGTTAAAAATGTATCTATATTCCCAGAACTGTCTTTGAATAAATGACACAAAAACACCAAACATTTGCTAGAAAACAATTTTTGAAATGCAAAATATTAAGTTTTGACAAATTTTCTCATTATAAATAATCTGCAGAGCCTTTTGCAAAATTTGTTTTTCTGTTAGATTTCAATGGAATTTTATTTTCATCAAATTTCTTTACATAGTAAGTCTCTTCTTGAAGGCATGTCCCCTTCTAGAGAAACCTTTATCCTCATAATGTTTTAACTCACAATGTGTTTCACTGATAAAGAATGCTTCTTCAATAACTGATGATCCAAAAGCTTCTCTTTTCTGTGAAACAGAAACTCAGCTGAATACATTTATAAGTAATAAAATGACTTGTTTACTGAAAACTATGACCAAAGGCAGAACCCGCAGCCTGGCACAGACAATCTGCCTACAAACATATAAACTTACCGTAAACCAGACAATAACACACACTCACACATACCACAAACCCCAACTGAGTCAACACAAGTGTTCAGCCTGCAGACTGGCAGCATTTAAGCAAGAGTCTAACGCCCACTGCGGAGAAACACACACAAGCGAAAGGAAATGAAGACGGTAGCTTCAGTCTGGAAATCAGCAGCTCTTTCTTGATGCTCTGCTTATGAGGGGCTACGGACACAATGAAAGCAAAAGAAATAAATGCAACAAATTGCTTGTCTTGAAAGCCTTTATTCATAAAGCAGTAGTAATTTATATATATCATTCTAAAAGCCATCCACACATGCTAGCTTTATTAGTTTAGGGCATTTTTTTATAGCTCCTCCCTAACCTCCAAAGTTAGACTATTGTTTAATCTTCCCCCAAACTTTGCTCTGGAGACAGTCATTAAGGTTAAAACACAAACATTAGCTCCTCATCTTCAGGTCTGGGCTTTTAGACCTTGACATTCCTAACCATCTGCATCTGTCTTAGTAATTGCACTATGTCCATCGATTTGAAGTCTCAGCAGTGATTTGCTAACTGCTCAGAGACTGCAAGTTGCTTAGTAACCTCCATCACATCCCAGAGCATGTCACAACATAATCTTCTACTTTTTGCTTTCTATTCTTATGCTTTGTTCTTCACAACAATTTTCTCAGTCTTGTAATATGTTTTTTTCCAAGAATAGATAAAGAAATATTTTTTCTTTAGCTGACCTGCTCTATGAAGATGAAGATTTCAGGTTCCAACAGGACTTGGCGCCTGCACACAGCGCAAAATCTACCCGTGCCTGGTTTACGGACCATGGTA
>JAUZNJ010008021.1:0-18164 GCA_034780135.1 Jordanella pulchra
CATACATACATACATACATACATACATACATACATACATACATACATACATACATACATACATACATACATACATATGATGAAGGCTCCAGTTCACAAAGAAGACTCTGCATCTCAGAGGAAACATGACTGTGACAAACATTCTGACATTTCTATTACATTAATCCCCCACACCCTCATCCAAAAAAAATAGAAATACAAAATCTCAAATAACATCCGTTAAACAAAGTAAAATCTTGCATTTTCCTAAGTAACCAAACGAAGAAATGAACAGGCTTCATAAAGGAAATTTGATAAGGCACACTGTATTTTTAAATGGTGTTTTACTGGTGCCAAAGGTGCCCAAAGTTTGGCAAGAAATTCTCCCCATGTTTATGTCTGACTATGATGAGGTAATGTGCACACAGATTTTGGGGGGTGTTTACTTAAGTCACTCAAATCAATCAAAAAATAAACTTAAAAAAGCATAATAAAGTCAACTAATATAAAATGTTGTTGTCATAACCAGACAAAGCATGTGCATAACGTGTATGTTTATTAATAACCAGATAAGTATGTTAGGTAAACATAAAAACACGATGTTCTTTTAAAACTTATGAAAACTCACCATTGTTGTTTTTGGTTTACCCAGGAAGGGGTTGTGGGAACAGCATTCCCAGTCCACCTCCAGCTCTACTGGGGGAAGCCAGTCCAGCCCAGAGACATAGTCTCCCAGCATGTCCAGGGAGCTGATCAAAATCCTTCCCTGAATAAATTAAATGAACACAAAGCATTCAGTATTGCTCTTTAAAATTCAACTACATAAAATCTGGTTAGTTTCTCTACAGTGACTTATTAGTGTGCTTCTCTTTATTATGGGGCAGGGGTCTTTAATTAAATTTTCTAAAGGTCCACCTGCCATCTTTCCTTATTGAGGTCTGATCATTAAATAACATCACAGTTGTTTTTTTGTTTGTTTTATTATGTAGCTTTTATTGATCAACTTAATGTTTTGTTCAATAACACAAAGATATTTTGGCTCTGGATGGAGGGAATGCTATTTATATTCAAACAACCACACATTGGTAATTTAAGTAAGAGCGTAGCAAGTCTAATTTCCCATTTACTACTGCACACTGACATCTTTCTCTTTTCCCTCTGTATAGCAATCCCAGTAGATTTACAGTTTCTGGAATTATCATGCCAACCACTATCTGTCACCAAAGGCCATGTCATGTATAATCTGTTTCTGCAAATCCCCTTTCTTAGTCATTCTCTAGTGTGATTTGGACTTTGGAGCATCTAGATACTCAAATATATTGAGGACTTTGGATCTGATTGGCTGATTAGCTGTTTGTGCTTTTACTTTTTAATTGTATATTTTTAAAAAAGGTCCCAGTAAGTCTATATTTTGATAATAATTCAGACACCTACAATGAAAAGGCTGAATAGTTCATTATTTAAGGCTTTCCCATTAGTATGAAGCTAATAAAAAAAACTGGTCCCCAAAAGAAAAAGAATTAACCTAAAATATTTTAGCAGCTCAGATGAGGACACTTCTAGTTGTAGCCAAATAAGAATGATGGGTTAATATGTGTCAATAAAAGAAAAAAATAGACAAACCTACAGCTAAAAAAGAATGTACAAAATGAAAGTGTTGTTTCCTTTTCATTGTGATAAATGCATTTACACCAGAGAAGAATTATTATAAATTAACTGAATATCCCATAGAGACATCTCAGTCTGAGTGTGAGGCATGTATCATTATACAGCCAGATTCTTCGGTTTATCTCTTACTTCACAACAGTTATTTAGGGAAAACAAATAGCTTCTTTATGGCCAGTTTATCAATGGATGTGTAGGAGGGCACTGTGGACAACTGTTTTCATCCTGATCAATTAGCATAATTAATTAACATTAATCAATACAAATAAATAATTTTTCAGCAGCAAGAATAAATTACGGTACTTCTCCAACTGATCCAGCACTTTGCAAAGCTTTTATCGATCCCCCGAGAAATGAGATAATACTCCGTGATGAGGCTTATAGTATTGTATTCCTATTGTAGTTGGCTATCTGAATACTTACTTTGTCCCTCACTGACCTAGCAGAATAAAAGACAACTTAGTAAAATCTGTTTTGACAGACTTTCTTAATGTGGCCACAAATTTCAGCAAACTTCTACCTAAAAACATTAAAGATTCAACATTATGTCACTGCTCTGTTTTAGATTCTGAGATTTTACAAAAAGACATTTGCAATTTAAAATAGATATGGTACTCAGGCAAACATATACCAGCTAATGCATCAGTATTGTTGTATTGCTGTCAGGTGTTCAGTGGCTTGGGTTAATCAAAAAAGCAAGGGGAAGGGTACTATCTACTCACCAGACTGCTACATTTATTGATTCAGTTTACACATACACACATGGGCACACTTTCACACACTAAAACACTGACACCTCTTTTTCACCTGAAGAAAAGGGCCCCATAACACCTCCTTTAACTAATCCATTGGCCCCCAAATAGATTTTCACATTTTACGCTCTGCAGGGAGGGGAAAACACTGGAGCAGAACTGAAAGTGATATAAATGTATCAAAAAACAGATGAACAAACATTGTGGGAAGATTTATTACTGCAGATTTTAATAAAAATGGGAGGCGGATGAATTGATTTTGGTTTAAGGGAGGGTGTTATAAGGAACAATTTATCGGGATGGCCCAGCTAAGATGCATTATTTTCCGATTGTTATCTGGCTTCCCCTTTTTAAGCGGCTGATTTGTGTTGTGTATTGCATTTTATGGGTAAGAAGGAAAGGGGAACTTTCAATGATTTAGGTGGGATGTATTAATCAAAGGCAGCCGGTGTGAACCATAGATCGCCAAGCAAAAGAGGTACAGGTGACAGCTCATTCTGCTAAAGAATGTTTTGGAGCTGCACATCACCGCTTCTCAATTCCCCTTTTCCCCCTCAGCCTCCTCAGTGCCTCCTTGTTTCTTGCTCTCTTCATCTCTCTATCTTTTTCGCCTCATCATATAAGCCCCTTTCTCTTCCTCTCCTTTTGTGCTATATTTCTATATATCTTTTTTGCACAGTGTGATGCACACTTAGTTTAATTTTATGAGACTGAGAGTAGCTTTTAACCATCCAAGCGGCAAATAAACTGGGGATTAGGAGTATTTAGTGTTTTCCTCCTTCGTAAATGCTCCCACACTGCTCAATGACCTTTGCTGCTGCCTCTGACATGCTAAGAGACAAGAACATCATCATCAGCTCTATGGATTCACTTTACTATCAGTTGTGGATTTGGTGTACTTGTTGTCATTGTTCTGGTAGCTTGTTATCTGGTTTATCTTTCTCTTGTTTTTTGGTTGTTCACAAGTTGTGTTTTCTTTGTCTGTTATAAACAACATCCTATGTTTTGTACTTTGTTTTTTATGGTGAAATGGCTTCATTGCCCCATTTCGATATTTAGAGTAGTCATCTCTTTGCACACACTTAGTAAACAAACATTTTTCAAGGTTGGTATTATTTAAATGATTAACAAACACATTCACAAAGCTATTTGTTCAAGCCAAACACATGCAAACCAGAGCTTGCATCTTTAGTTAATCCTCAAAGTGCCCGCCAAATAAGATCTTTTAAAACTGCACTGCCAAGCAATTAACTTCTCTCTGCATCAACACAGTTTGCTCACACTTTAATGAGGTATTATGCTTGTAAGGGAACATTGCTCGTATTTATATAGGTTTGTGTAAATTACACAGGACAAAATGTGTCATATTCATCAAAGACCATGAATTGTTTGTGATGTACAGACTATAAAACAAATTGTGTGTCTAAAGCTGCTACGAACTAGAAAAAAAAAAAGTGGGGGGCAATTATCTGCAAAACTGTCTTTTCACAAAGACAACAAAATATAACAAATGTATAATTATGTCTCTTTTTTTTGGTTTGTAGGTGACAGTTAAACTAAATGATACCTAAACCTTCAAAGTTAAAACTGGGCAGGAATCTGAACTTTTAGTGTTGAATACGTGTAAAACATTTAGACAGATTGAGGTGTATGAACAGGAGTTTAACAGAATTAAGTTGATTTCTAAATTAGACTGTTTTGGCTCAGAACGAATACAGGGACCTCAGACCAGTCTGGCCTTTGGTAAAAGGGAGTTTTCAGAAGGTTAATTATGAACATCAGTTGATTGATTTTTAACCTGCTGGAACTGATCTTTGTAAGACCACAAAGTATAGTGTAAAGCTGACATATAGACTACATGCAAAAATGGTACAATCTGACATGTTTTTAACTTTATCATTTTTATTTGTCTTGGATTGAATCAGTAATTGAATCATTGTTTTATCTGTTCTATTCTACACTATGATATAAAGAAAATTAACATTGTTCATTGGTTTATTAGTACTAATAAGTTTATCTCTGACCTAAGAGTGTCTCTCAAATTATTATACAACAACATAAAACAAATATAAAACATGAAGAAAAAAAGCTATATTTAACATTTTTATTTATAAAAACTAAGTAAAATGATCAAACCCTGCTTTAACTTACTACTTTTCTGTATATTTTCATTTACAGTCATTTATATTTCCTCCTTTTCAGCATCACTCATCAAATCACTCATATTTGTTGGACTTCATGTCCCTGTTTTCTAAAATATTTTCTTTAAATTTCTTTCAAAATAAGTATTGAGGTGAAACAGATAGCATACACAGAAGAATGGCAAACAAAATAGGGGTAAATGTCACTGCTTTGTGAGTTTTTCAATCAATATTCATTTCTGTAAAACAAAAGAACTACTTTGAAAAGTAAAGACCTTCAGAGTTGGGCGACTCTGCTCTCCTTCTAAATCTCTTTGGACAGCATAGTTCTCTCGCAAACATGCACAGATCCCCTTAATGAAAGGCTATTTGGCCTGGCCATACACCTGTGGTCAGACTTTTTTCAGTTGATTTGTAAATAAGATTGGCTGTGTAATGAATAAGGCTTACTGTGTATGTGAAAGTAGGACATTATAAGGCTTTATAGCCAGTATGAACAAACTGGGTGTGTCATTATGGTTATCTTAGTTTAGTTATCAGTTTACAACATTCATAATAATCCAACAAACAGGACAAGTTCACTCATGGCAGTGCTTACAGTGAGGGGAATTTGAACAAAAGAGCCATCAGTGGGTGGATATAGTGGAAAACAGTTTCAACTCAGTTAGAATGTCTTAGTTACACTCTGTGAGTTACAAATACAGGTTTACTGGTGCATGTGATTGGGCGGTTACTGGTAACAGCCAGGTTTATATTGAAAAGTGCAGGATATTTAAAAGCAAGCATCTTGTGACTGCTAAACAAGATATCTATATCTAAATCAATAAGTGCTTAAAACCTTGTATACATTTAAACAAGGTAGAACGGTTGTCACTTGAAAAGAGGGTAAAAAATTGATTCAAACCTTAAGATCTTTGACCAATAGTACACTGAAGAAATGTTTTATCCATAAGGGTTTTACGAGACTTTATTTTGAAGAGTACGTGTAGCTGAGCAGGAACACTATGTACTCGAAGCTTGGCACATAAATGCACACTGAAACACACAGGCTTTTTTTTGACCAGCCTAATTTAGAGTAGGACATTTAAACTGTGCCAGAGTTTGATGAAATAAATAAATCCCCAAATCTGATTGAAAGGGAAAAAAAAGTCTCAAAAATCAGGGAGTGGTGGTTTTTTTTAATTGTGACAGGTGAGGCAAGGTTGATTCTGTTACTGCTGAAATTATGTTGGTTATTATTTTGAACAGACAACATGGATATTTCACCTCGACTAGGATAACTGATCTATTGATACGTAGTAAAGACTTGTGTCACATTATTTTCCATGACATTAGTTGTTGATAAAAATTAGGGTGGATTTTTTGTGTCCCAGGATAAAAAAGAAATATGCATGGTATCTTCTGCATGTAAATTCTGTTTATTCCCATTTAATAATTTCAGTAAAGATGAAAAAATTCTCCAGAGAAGCTTAACTTAAACGTGATTATACCAAAGTAGGTACAGATGTTCAAAGTTGAAGAGATTTACTTAATCATTAAACTCATCCACATTTCTGGCAGAGTAAAGCAAACTCTACTCTATCTGTTTCAGAACCACAGTATGCCGTCATTCATGTCTATATAAACAAAAATGCATGCACATGTGTCCCTTTTGTGTGTCACAACTGATTGCTCTTGACTTCATTAATCTCTGCAGTGTGGTTATGATTAGCTCTCTGAAGCTTGCCAGAGGACATTTGACACACTATTTCACATGTTCATTGTCAGGTTTTGCCACATCTCCAGCCTCTACAGCCAGTTAGTCCAACCAATTATTGTCTGTATTTCTCATAAGAAAAACTAAATATTCAGTGCAAGATCTTTTCAAAACAAATATCAAAATTATCTAAATTAAATTATTTTGTGTGTGTGTGTTTAGTTTAGATCTTAAGTAGCAGAGGAAAACAGGATTTTTCTTCTCTCAAATTTATATTTTATTTATTTATGTTTTGTATAAAGTCCATTGCTTGGCAACTTCTCTTTTATTTGATAGGGAACAAAAAAATCCACAATAAATGTATTAGGTCCTAAACCCTGAAGTTCAGCATTATTATTGTTGCAGATGAATGTCCAAACCCACCAGTTAATAGCTGTTCAAGAGGCTGTGAGCTGTGAGAACAAACCTACTACAGAGAAGATGAGGCTTTAAACTTTATCTCTTTGGCACCAGGTTTTAAAAGGTGTCAGATCAGTGTCTGGTTCATATCAACCTTTCTAGACTGCCTATACGATCAAAAGTTTTGTAAGACACTCCACAATCCCAGCTTTGTAAGGACTTGGCCTAACTCTGAGCAAAAGGTTTGTCACAGGGAAAAACAAAATATACAGGGTTACAGTGAGGTCTCACAAAAGGCCCCAGCCAGATCAAGCTGAAGATGCCATAAAATACCAATAAGAAAAATCTGAACTTGAAGGAAACAGGACAAGCAAATGAGTAGGGACAAATAAAAAGAATAAGCAGAATTTGATTGAAAATGTTAGAGAGAGGGAGAGCTGAAGGATGCAATACTACACCCTGCCATGACCAGAATACACACTGGATGATTTATTTTCTACCTCAAAAATTGAGTCACTAGGGGACAAAAACCAACAGTCTATAATCTGCATTCTATTAAACCACTGAGGGTTTTATACTGAACAAAGAATGTGATTGTGAGAATAAATGTGTGGGATATAAAGCATATTCATCAGACATGGCGGTCATGCAAAAAAGAGCCTTGATCATATTACAGTATCATGTTCTGCTTTGATTGTCATTGTATGTTTCCTTTCGTTCTACAGAATGGCAGGGGATGGCAAATATAGGATAAATACTTCTTAAATCTGTTTGAAGTTTAGAATCTGTTCTAGAACTGCACTGCTTACGGTGACTGCACATTGGAGTAGCTTTGCTTGCTTGGCTCTGATATTCTTTTTTAAAGAGAACTTTAGCTCTCTGTTTGTGGATAAGAGTTTCTTATTCTAATGTGTTAAGGAAATGCCTTTGAATGCTGCGAAACTGGAAGAATTTTTTACCAATATCTTTTTCTTTTTGGATTCTTGTTATGATGCGACAGCACCCATAGTATTAGGTATTTTGGAACAAGTTAGAAGAACTCCAATTGTCAGCCGAATCGGAAGATGGGGTTGCTCCCTCAACCTTTCACCTGTCTGTCTCTAAATGTCAAGTGAAGAGGCAAATAGTGAGAATGACTGATAATAAGTCGCGAGCTCTTAATGGTGTAAGCCCCAGGGTTCATAAAGTCCTCTGAAGAGCAGGGGAATTAGAACTTTTCTGGGGTTCATCTTCTTAACATTTCCAACCTTGGCCTGACCAAGGAGAGAGTTCCAGTGATGTGGAAGACCTCCTGCCTTGTTTCAGTACCAAAGAAAGTTCTCACTCCTCAGTGACTATAGACATTTTGCCCTGACTTCACATATTATGAGAGACTTCTGTTGGTAAACTTCAGCAAACAAAACAAGCAGCTATCATACCTGCAGCAGAAACAATCATCTGATGTTCAATGTCAAAGAAAATGAGAGAGATGACTGTAGATTTCAGAAGAAACGGGAACAGGTTCAATACTGTTAACATAATGGGAGCTGAGGAGGAGGGGGTGGAAGAGTATAAATACCTTGGTGTTCAACTAGACAACAAACTCAACTTGAGACGCAACTGTGATGCGTCTCAAGTTGAGTTTCAGACTCTATTTTCTATTCTCAGACTGTATTTTCTAAGGAAGCGTAGGTCCTTTGGTGCTTGCAGCAAGATGCTACATATCATCTTTTTTGGAGAGTGTGATCTCTTCTGTCATAATCTGTTGGGGTAAAAGTATCAGAGCAAATGACTTAAAAAAGCTCTTTTCCAGGGACTCCTGTTGAACCTCTGGAGATAATTTCACAAAGAACAAATCTTCATAAAGTGAAGAACATTATGGAGAACAATGAGCATCCTTTTCAGAAGATTTTTAAACAACAGAGTGTCTACAGGAAGATACTTCTCCAGATCTGGTGCAAGACAGACCACTGTAGAAGATCCTTCCTGCCTACTGCTAACAACACCTACAGCAACTGGAATTGAGTTGAATTGAATGAAGCCACATTCATTAATAGGCACTTGTGGATAGAAAAAAATATTCCTTTGTTGAACATCTAATCTCAATGATGCCAGTGGTAGCAACTGCTGATACTACTGATGTCACATCTCTTGAACAGAGTTTACTTGAGCAGCGACTTCATTCCACTTCCATTTTTGCCTGTGTTCTGCAGGTGAAATAGGTGAGACACGCCGGTTTTAGATTGGACTGAGCACTGGAAGAACCGAACCAAGCCAGCTAGGTCCCTTTCCATCCACCAAGCCACTCATGTACGACCCCCCCACCCCATATCTGATGCGCTCTGCTAGGGTGAGATATAGGTAGAATATATATTTTATCATGATGTTTGTGTTCTATCTGAAAGAGAGTTTTACTTAAAATTTACAAATAAGAGTTCTGAATTAAATGCTAATGCTCGCTGAGCTGACTGAACAAACAACATTGTGTGTTACTGTTCATGTTCCCCTATTTTGCTCCCTGTTTTCGCTTTAGGAAATCAGGTTGCTACAAAGGACTGGTCAGCATCATTGGCTTCAAGCTTCTTCATGTCCAGTCACATGGTAGAGGCCATTTTGTGAGTTTCTCTAACCCTTTGTTCTAACTGTACCTGCACCGGAACCAGACAACCTGGTGCCAGCTGAGCTAACCCATTCTGTTCCTGTGTCATGACATTTTACTGCATTCCTGAGTCATTGTTCATTTTGCACTATAAAACTGAATGAAACTCCACTCTCTAGATAGCATTTAATATATTAGCGTTATTTACAATTATCTGCTGCTATTTTTAAAACACTTCTTTTTGCTTTTAGTTATACTGGAAAAGCTTTTCAGATCTCAAGGTTTCAAATCACCTCCACCTGTTCCACTGCTCTGTTCCTCATTAATATTCATGAGATCCACCTGCTCCCCTGACTATATAAACCTTCCTCAGAGTAGTAGCTGGTGCCAGATTATTACCAGCCATCAGTGAGTTTTATCCAACATTTCTTATTCTGCCTGGCTGCCTGATTGGGGACCTTTTGGCTCCTAATTTTCCGAGCCTGCCTGAACCCCTGTTTGACCTTTTTGTATTTTTGAAATTTGACCCATTTTCTGCCCTTTGACCACGTCTCCGGATTCTACCCTGAATTGTTTTCTGTCATCTGATCATTTGGCTCTGACCCCTGCTTTGTCCCTGACTCTTGCTCTGATTAACGTTTTTGATTGTCTTTGGATCTGTGACCTCCCAGCTCTAACACAGATTCCGTTCCTGACAATGATTAATGCTCTGACGCTCAAGGTAACACGGCCTACTTTCTCTCACATGGTTTATGCATCCCAGCTCCTCCAAAGAACCAAGCAAACTTCAAGGAATCAAGCCAGCAGGCTTACCTGCATAGTTCCTGCTCTCTCTCCATTCCAAGTGGTGACATCACAGGACAACCAGCTTCTCCTTCTCCCTTCTGGATGTTTTCCTCCAAGCCGCTCAGATATTAGTCATTCTGAGTTTATTTCTGGAGAGTAATTCCATCTCTGGTCCCTCACATATCACCTCTCTCCCCAGAAGAAACAGTTGCCATGCCTGATGATCACTGTCTTTCCAGGACCTGTTGTACATTCCAATAAATGTTTAAATTCACTCGTTGTGTCTGGTTTGAATTCTGGGTCCTCTGTTTGAGATCATTACAGCTCTGTACAAAAGCATAAAAACACTTTATAGTACACAGAACAAGGTGAACAAACAAACAGCTATAATGACGACAACAAAAATATGTTCAGAAAATGGATTCCAAGTTTTGTAAAATAACAGAGGCCTTTCCTTAAACCACAAGAGAATTAGTTGCCTTATGCTCTGCAACCACTGTGAAATCTAAGGAGGTTTGTTAGACATCCACTGAAGTAAAACACAGTCTTGGACCAAACAGAAGAACATCAAGCAGTCTCTGCATAAAAGAAATTAAGTTTAGTGCAGGATGCAAACCAAGGATACAAAGTGGGCTTAGGTTAGGATCTTTACCAAGTTTAAGATATTTCTTTACAAAACTTTCTCAAGAATTTTTTATTAAAGGGGCTATCAAAGATGCTATGGTAGTATGACCCCTCAGAGATCTTGCATTTATTACTGTATTTGGAAAGTGTGGGATTACATTTGTTGCTTAGTACTGGTGTAATATGGAGCCTATGGGTGTTTTAATTTTGGGAATCCTTAATTTTGTGGGTGGACAAACAGCCGAGAGAACTCAACCACACATCACCCCACTTACCATCTGGGATTGATATCAGCAGATCAGCCTCAATTTAACATGACCAGTACACTCAGCTGGGAGGAAAAGAGCACAGAATAACCTGGTTATCAGTTTTCGGGGCTCAGGGTCTTGTAGTACTTCCTCTATAGAAGACTGAGAGAACCCACAGGAATATAACCTTGCTTTTAAAGATGAAAACCTATGGACCTGCAAGTACCTAAATAAATGTGTGAGGGTGAGGTTGTTTGATTTGATTAGCTGGCAAAAGGATTGGACCGCGCCATCAGCTACCAAGTTTAATTCAGTTCAATTTATTTGTATTTATATAGCGCAAAGTCATAACACATGTAATTTCAAGGAGACTTTACAGAGGCAATGCAATCAAAATCATACAGTCACATTGGCCCAAAGTTTTCTATCTAAGGAAAAGCAGCTGATTGCATCGACTCATTGACTCGACAGCAATCCCTCACACCAAGCATGCATGTAGCGACAGTGGAGAGGAAAAAATCCTTTTTAACAGGAAGAAACCTCCAGCAGAACCAGGCTCCGTGTGAATGGCCATGTGCCAAGGCCGACTGGGGTTCAAGGAGACAGAAGCAGACACACAGAAAAGAGCAGAAATAAAAAAAGCAGTTGTCAGCTCCACAGGGGGCCCTGTCCAGGAAAGACACAGCCTGGCAGACAAGCTCAAAGCCAGCTCCCATTACAGAGTATGAAAGAGAGGACATCCAGTTAGTCACACTAAGAGAAAAAGTACTACACTGGAACAAAGGCCAAGCTCCAACATCTATAAACCAAGGTGTTAATGGTAGCAGCACAGCTGATATTTCCATCCAGAACGTAGTCACAGCTGAACAGGAATAGAACAGATGAAGCTACTATGATCAGAAAAAGCAGACATAGCACAAAGTTATGAGTGGAACTTGACAAATAATGCAGAATGGGAAAATACAGATAGAATGAAGCAGAATGAGGAGAAATGGTCCCTATGTGATCTAGCAGCCCACACATATAGCAGTACAAATACAGAAAATAGCTCAGGATAACCTAACTATTCTGTATGAGATCTGAGAAAGGTAGAGCCGCAATAGGACCGAAATAGAGCTAAGGAGAGTCTACAATACTACAACTACCATTCTCCGACCATAAATTAAATGCATTGTCTTAAAGGCCATGAGGAAACTGGGTTAAACTGGGGGTTAAAAGAGCGAGAGGATCCTCCTGAGTCTCTATCTTATAGAAGATTCTGCAAACCTTTAACATGTTTTGGAGCAGGAAATTACCACTTACTTTGTTTGACATCCAATATTTAAAAACGTACAAAATATTGCAAAGGCGAATTGGATCCAGAGGAATAGTATCAATTCTAAGCCAAGTTGATTGGGGATCATTTCTAAACTATTCCCAAAGATAGCAACCAAGGCAAGCCAATTGATAATATTTAATATGGAGCCTCTTTTGGGCAAAGTGCAACTTTTTTAATTTCAGTTTGGTCTATTTCTTCCTTTACAAACAGGAAAATAAAAAACTATTTAGGATGGAGATTGATTTTCTTTTCAAAAGAGCTGGGACATTTTGGAACAAATAAAGCGGACAATGAAGTACATTCATCTTAAAAAGGTTTACCCTACCTATAAGAGGTAATAGGAGACTAGTCCAACATGTTGGATTCTGTTTAATTTTACAAATAAAAAGCACAAAATTTGCATTATAAAGACCAGAGAGGGTAGGGAGTTATATGAATACAAAAATAAGTGAACCCAGAAGGTGACCATCAAAAAGGGGCTGCACTGGAGGAGGACCAGGTGGTGTGGAGGGTTAGAGGCATAGCCTCTGACTTTGAATCATTAATCCTGTAGCCCGAAAACTGGCCAAAGGCACAAATAATTTCAACAATTCTGACAATAGAAATCTCAGGGTTACTTAACCCTTTTCCTATGTTTCGGGACAATTTGATCCGTTTCGATTTTTGAGTTGACCAAAGTGCAGGTTATTCTCATTTTTTTCCCATGAGATTTTGTGACTTTTCCTCATCTAGGGTCATGAACTTCTGAGTAAAATCTGTCTTTGATGTGTTGAGGAGTGTCTGCACACAGTTTGTGTACAAAGATGATGTTGCAGGTCATTTTGACCCAGACATAAAGTAGCCATTTAAATACAAAATAAACATGCCTCTTTGATGTGATTTGTTTTGATTGCCTCAGAATAGCTATTGAGAACCATGTGTGTGTGGAGGAGGGACTTCCTCTTCCCTCTCCTTGTCACTTTTACATGCCCTTTCTTTGAGAGATGCATCCAAAATGAGCTCCAGAAGATTTACAGTTGAAGAAGCTTCATTGCAGATTTTGAATTGGGATAGCGATGTCGACAAAGAAATTTCAGAGACAATGCCGTTGATGATCCAGATTGTCATTTTTCCCAAGATGAGGAGGATTCAGAGGATGATTCTTCATCAGATGAAAATCAAGAAACGTGACAATCCTCATCCACAAAGGGGTCGTGGACATCTAAAGATGGTAAGATAAGATGGTTATCATCACCACACTAAAGCCAAGGCAAATTGTCATCTTCTAATGTCATCAAAATGACTCCTGGTCCAACAAGATTTGCCGTTACAAGAGTTAAGGACATTGAATCAGCATTTCAGCTTTTCCTATCCCCACCCATAGAGAAGATAATTCTTGAGATGACCAACTTGGAGGGGAGACGTGTATTTCAAGAAAAATGGAAACCACTGGATCCAACTGACTTGCATGCCTACATCGGAATTCTGGTGTTAGCTGGAGTTAACAAGTCGAAGGGTGAAGCAACTGCAAGTTTGTGGAATGAAGAGAATGGAAGACCAATCTTCCGAGCAACAATGTCTTTGGAGACATTTCACTTGATCTCTCGTGTCATACGATTTGACAACCGTGACACCAGAGCTGGTATACGCGAGAGAGACAAACTTGCAGCAATCAGAGATGTCTGAGATAAATGGGTCGAAATACTGCCTTTATTGTATAATCCTGGACCTGTATAATCCTCATGTTACTGTCGATGAGCACCTCATTCCATTCAGAGGACGCTGTCCATTTCAACGGTATATGCCAAAGAAGCCTGCAAAATATGGGACCAAAATATGGGCAGCCTGTGATGCAAAATCAAGTTATGCATGGAACCTGCAAGTATATACTGGAAAGCCAGCAGGAGGAGCACCTGAGAAGAATCAGGGAATGCAGGTGGTGTTGGAGATGACTGAAGGGCTGCAAGGTCATAACATCATGTGCAACAACTTTTTTACATCGTACCGTCTTGGAGATGAACTTCAAAAGAGAAAACTGACTATGTTGGGAACAGTCAGAAAAAATAAACCAGAACTTCCCAGTGAGCTTCTGATGATGAAAGGAAGACCTCTGCATTCCTCAAAATTAGCTTTCACTGAGAAAACAACACTTGTTTCTTGCTGCCCAAAGAGAAACAAAAATGTTATTGTGATGAGCACAATGCACAAAGATGCATCTCTGAGCACACGAGAGGACACAAAGCCACAAATGATCCTGGATTACAACTCCACCAAAGGAGGAGTTGATAATCTTGACAAAGTCACAGCGACTTATAGTTGCCAGCGCAAGACTGCCCGTTGGCCCTTGGTGATTTTCTACAACATTGTGGATGTGACTGCCTACAATACCTATGTCCTGTGGATTGAGATCAATCAGCAGTGAAATGCCAGCAAACTGCACCGACGTCGACTTTTTCTGGAAGAACTGGGCAAAGCACTCGTCACTCCCAAAATCCATAACCGAGTCAGGCCAGCTCGGTCCCTGGCAGCCGCAGCCGTCATCGCAAAAGTCCAGGGCAGGGCATCTGACCAACTTACAATGGAACCTTTCGATACAGGTGCAAAAAAACGCAAAAGATGCCAAGTCTGTTCCTCCCAAGATGACAGAAAAACAAGTACCTCTTGTGTGAGATGCAGGAAATACATTTGTAGAAAGCACACTGTCACATTCTATCCATCATGTGGGGAACACTGAAAATGTTGGACATTGACAGAGAAAATGAGGCAAGGCCAATGAAAAACAGTGTTCATGAAGAGTGAAAATTTTAAATAAGCAGTTCAATTATATAGTGTTCAAGTTGTGTATCTGTTCTTCTCATCTCTCATAAGTGTGTATGTAATCTAAAATAAAGTTCTGACTGGTTTGACTTCATTTTTGACTGTTTTGAGACAAATTACACAATACGGGTCATAATGACCCGCAACATCATAAATGTAATTATTTCTCTACATAATACAAGGGTTAAAAAGAGCAGCATGTCATCCACATAGAGGGAGATTATGTGTTTCCAGGGGCCTAAATTAATGCCAGTGACCCTGAGGATCACTCCTTTTGCATTGGCCAAGGGCTCAATGGCAAGTGCAAAAAGAAAAGGTGAGATTGGGCAGCCCTGGTGAGTGCCGTGTGTATTTGAAAATGTGGGAGATTTCCAACCATTTGAAATGATGGAAGCATGAGGGGAATAGTATCAGAGAGAGATCAAGGTAACGAAACTATCTCCAAAATTAAATTTACAGAGGACATTTAGTAAGTATGACCATTCAACTGTGTCAAAAGCCTTCTCAGCATCGGGAGAGACTACGACAGCTCTGATTTCCAAGTCTTTGCCAAGTTGTATACTATTCATCAGTCTTTTAATATTATTGCAGGAGTTATGTCCTTGAAAAAGAAACGGTTTGGTCCATTGAAATAAGGTCTGTAAGGACCTGCTTTAATCTTCTAGCTATTATTTTTAAATTAGATGTATGTGTACATACACTTTTGAAAGAGCATGGCTAGGAGTGAAAAAAAATTAATCATTGAGGAGGATTTACGTACTTTACATCAGAATTAATATTGTTTGTCTGAAGGGTGGAGGGCCCTCCAGGTATCTATAAGATCCAAATCTTTACAGCAGCCTAGAAGTGACTGACTAGAACTAGCATTAGATCTTTACCCAGTATGGGATTTCTCTAGATCCAATCCAATCAGAAAACAGGTAGAATACATTGGCGTAAGAGTCAGGAGGACATATTGGTGGAACTGTTGTTTAATCTGAAAGTGATGCACTTAAACAATCATTGGGCATGAGGAGGCTCCTGGTTTGGGCTTGGGAGTGAGAAATAGGCTATATCCAGGAATGGGAAGGCTCTGGAGTTGTCAATGCCTATCAGTTGAGCACAACAGTTTGACATATGGGCGTGTATGAGAGCAACAGAGTAGTTTGCTAACTTATTCTAAAATATTTAGGAGCTGGTCAGGATGCGTCCACTCCCTATCTATGCTCCACAACACTCTCATCGTGACAAAGGACACCTTGAATGCATTAAGCCCTAAAAATTAAACAGTCGCACTCAATGTGAATGCACCTTAGGTCTAATGTGTTTTGTTAGCAGTTGTTTTAAAATGTTCTGCATTTTTATAGAGTATTTTCACCTCTTGATCAGATAAATAGCCCACCACAAAGTAGCATGTAATTGTGAATGGCTCAGGTAAAGTTCAGACCTTAATTAATATAAATTATAAAACATTTTAATTTACATAATTTATATTTATTTAAACAATCTTGGACAAAATGTGAAAATATACTGTCTCTTTTTAGTCTGCATGGACTTTGGATATTTTGCATAGAAGATTGGAAAAACAAAGGAAATTCAGTCTTTAGCTATGCTAAGTGAAAGATAAATACCTTGCAGTTATCATTTGAGTGTGATCTGTGTTTGCAAATCAGTGCTTTAAGAAAGCTTAATACAATCATTACAGTGTTCTGGTTTTTATTGGGAAAAACATAAAAATAAACTCCTCACTAGACAAAGTCCAATTGCCTTCTAATAAAGTACTCTAAATTCTCAGGTCTAAAGCACATGGATAAATTTTCTTTCACTTTGCAAGCAATTGCTATTTTGTGTGTGTCAGTCACTGAAAAATGCTTCCCAAAAACTGTATCAAAATGCTGTCCTAATACAACCAAAAATAAAAAATAAAAAACCTTTGTAATTCAATGAATACTCTTATTAGGATATCTGCTTTTACTTAAGAAAACCTTTTCTCATCATAATGATAACCTTTTTCAAGATTTCTCTGCTTATATTATCTATTTAAAATAACAAAGGTTTTGAAATGGCTATATGAAATTAAATTTTTTCTTTTAATTTTGCATATTTTATGTTTTTAAAAAAATCTAATTTAGTTTGACACTGCTAACTCTGACCATGACGATATACACAGATCACATACCACCATATGTTTTTGTGTGTCTCAGTGTGCGTGTGACAACGCAGGCAGTAAAATGACAAATTGTTGAAAAGCAGAATGAGAGGAGTAATGATGGCACAATAATGCCACATGTGTACTTTAGCCTGGGCTTCGTGCGTGTGTGTGTTTTAGTGTGTGTGTGTGGTTGTGGATGTGCTTCCAATCCAGAAGGACATTTGCTGCTGCCGGCCCCACTGTCACAATGAGAGATTCATCACCACACACACGTACACACACACACCAATACACAGATGGAAACAACCGCACTAATGGATCACCCCTGTCTGCATGCAATCCACCACAAATAATGATGGACCACCCCTGCATTAAACTATTTTACACAATGCTCAATTCATTAGTCTCCTTCCCTCCCCTTTTCTAGGTATATGTGAGATAATAAAGGTAAGATATTTCTCTTTTACCGTCAAAATCATCATTTTAAAAAATCAGTAAGACATTAGGAATACAGAAAGAAGAGCTGAGGGGAGGTTAGTATGGATGAGCTCAGTATAGATGGAGTTAAATGGCTTTAAAAGCATCCTGGCTATAAAAGTAACAGCTGCTCCAGGCAGAAAATTTAAAGAAGCAGTTATAATAGCTTTGCTAAGAAGAAAAGGGCTAAGTTCCAGCATTTAATCTTTAAACTCCGAACAGAATGATGTCATGGATTTTCTACAAATGGCTGTTTATATTTTAAGATGAAGATAAAAAGAAAGTGTCATTGCACAAAATTTAAGGCAGGTAGCTCATATAACAGGTTAAATTAAGTAAAAAGGTTTAGTTGTCCATTGGAAATTAAAAGAGAAGTCAAAAGGAAATTCTACGCAGTATGTCTAAATGAACAAGACATTTATTTTATTATGATATATTACTGTAAAATGTTTGACGGGTGACCTTTTCAGATGTACCTTAGTATTGAATACTTGGATGTGAACTAACTAACTAACTAACTAACTAACTAACTAACTAACTAACTAACTAACTAACTAACTAACTAACTAACTAAC
>JAUZNJ010008043.1:0-18162 GCA_034780135.1 Jordanella pulchra
CCCCCCCCCCCCCCCCCCCCCCCCCCCCCCCCCCCCCCCCCCCCCCCCCCCCCCCCCCCCCCCCCCCCCCCCCCGCCTCCATTTCATTTTGCTCCATCCTTTTTAAAAGTTTTTCTTTCTGCTCAGAGGGCACATGCAAATGTAAATATGTGCAAAAAATTACTCTTAACGGCCCTTATAACAGGAGAGTGCAGAGCCCGGGAGCTCACTCTAGCACACATCAGAATGACTTGCAGTTTTTTATTCTGTAATAGAAACACTTGGTAATTTAGAAGCTGAATTAATCAAAGCTTGGCTGATATTTCTCTCCATACTTTCCCATTTCCAACAGTAAAGCTTTTTGTTAAGCCCACTTGAGTCCAGCCGCTCTGTTGTTCCATCCCTGCCTGGATCTGTGTGCGGCTGTATTTATAGATCACCGCGGGCCTCAGCAGCGATCCGACCGTTAAGAGGCAGCTCCACTGCGCTCCATGTTCAAGGTTGTCTGCATTATAAGAGCCATTTTATTTCTTTGTCCCCTGCAGCGACCCGAAGAAATGCAGATGACTGCAGAGGTGTCACCAACTCATTCAGCTCCATAAATGATGAATCACATCCAGGATGAGGGGACAATGTTTTCAGCCACGTCGCCCAAAGATTTTAGCTGAGGGCTCAGTATTTCCCGCAGGATATTAAGTGTTTTTTCTAATCCTGTTAAGAGGCAAAGCCTGCAATATATTCAAGTTTTCCTTCCATATTTCTGCTAGTTTAGAGGAGGTTTATTCTTGGAGTTAACTTTGTTTGAAAATGATCAAACTTTGCTATAAGGAACCACAGTGATTTTTACAACCTCTTTAATATTTACACCCTCTAATAGCTTAAACAGAAGAAGGCTTTTGTGAAAAATTAAAGCCTAAACATTAATAAATCATCACAGGGGAGTGAATATTATCAAAAGCGGAAAAAGATTAACTTTTTGAAGTAAGAAAAAAAACTGAAAGTGAGTTTATAACCCCCAACTTTGCATAATTAATCTGGTTCACTTTTAATGTATGCTGTCTCCCTGCTAATGCAGTGTCTAACTGAAGTATTCATCCAACCACTGCTAAAAATCTATTCCACCTCCTGAGTTGCTGCTCAGTTGAAACAACTTTTATTACAGTTACAGCTGCAGGTTTTTTAGGGAATGTCTCCAGAGAGATTGGCTCAATACTTTTGCTCTATGTAAACCAGATCAAACCAGATCAAACAAACGTGTTCCTATTAGCTTGTTCTTGGAACAGTAAAAAATGAAGTAATCAGAAATCATCATTGTGAATTTATTTAAAACAGCAATAATGTATAAATATGCACATAGCTTTAAGGCCCCTAATGAAAATCTGGTCCGTCTTTAATGATTTATTTGGAAATTAAGGTGTTAAGCATGCTCATTTTCCCACTTCTTTATTTTAATCAACATTGATTGACCATGAGATGTGTTAAGTACAGTTTTCAGTCACCCCTCAGTGCACATGGGCCCATGCCTGAAAACCCCTATGAAAAGTTTCTGGAACCACCACTGGTTTCAGATAGTTCGTTTCTTGGTGATTTTGGAAGTGACCCAAAGGTCTTCTTAACTTTGAAGAGTCCTAAGAGTACAGTCTCCGGGCCTGCAGGGACTACCTTTTTAAGAGATCTCCCCAATGTGACCTCTTCAAATTATCCTCCACATTCAATACAATAAAAATAACATGATTTTAAAAATGCACACCTCAACCGCCTCCTCATCCACTCCCCTCTTTCCTTACAGCTGATCAAGGTAAAC
Source organism: Jordanella pulchra (assembly GCA_034780135.1). Lineage (NCBI taxonomy): Eukaryota > Metazoa > Chordata > Actinopteri > Cyprinodontiformes > Cyprinodontidae > Jordanella > Jordanella pulchra. Next base: position 1,784 of record JAUZNJ010008043.1, read on the forward strand.
AACCCATACTCCCCTGTGACAAGTACAAACTGCAGGGTTCTACAGGGCTTCATTAGTTCCCCTTTGTTGTTCATAATCTACACCAGGGGTGTCAAACTAAATTTCACCAAGGGCCACTTCAGCATATTGGCCACCCTCAACTGGCCACATTAACTGCAACTTTAGGTGTGTCCCCGCTAAAACATACCCCAGACAAAAGGTTGACTTCCCTCAGTAGCAGCAACTCAGTTCTGTAGAGGCCTATGAATGAGTCAATGATCCAGGTGTGTTTGAGAAGGAACGCATCTAAAGTTGCAGAGTAATAGGTCTGGAAAACTAGACTTGATCAACCCTAGCGCAAATGTATGGAAATACAATGTTAAAAATAAATTAAAAAACACCTCATATTGTTAAATAACTGATTTTATGTATTCAACTTTTAAATATTACATTTGAGTTTGAATGGATGTAAAATTACTGCTCAGTTGAAAAATTACAATACTTAAATCAGTGTTTAAAGATAAGCAGACAAAGAATGAAAACAATTTTTGATAACTCAACTTCATTCACAAAACTTTTTTTGTTATTTATTACAACGAACATGTATTTCAAATAAGAACAAAACAATTAGGTGATTTTGCCTGTCCTTGAACACAAAGTTGATCCCTCTTCACCCTGTCACCAACTCACACACATCCTCATTCACCAGTAACATAGCAAATTCACACAGCCATTTCGGATCGGACAGTTCAGACAAGGGTTTTCCTTTGTTCTTCATGACAAGATCGATTTCTTCTTGAAGTTCAAAAAATCGTTTAAGGACTTTGCTCCTACTCAGCCACCTTCTGTATGGTACGGCATATCTTCATGCTCTAAAACCAACCTCCTGTTAGAAGAGCTGAAACTGTCGTTGATTCAGGCCGCGCGCCCGAATAAAGTTGACTGTTTTCATGACAGTGGTCATCACATTATCCAGCTCCAGAACCTTTACACACAGCTCTTCCTGATGGATAATGCAATGATTTGCGATCGGCGTATCTGATTGTTGCATTTTTGCATTTTTTTCCATCATTAGTCCAACCAAGTCTGTTTTTTTTTCTGCACACATCGCAGCCGCACTGTCTGTAGTTAGTCCCACCAACCTTTCCCACGACAATTCATTTTTACCGACAGACTTCTCCACTGCATCAAAAATGTCTCGGCCGGTTGTGGTTCCATGCAGCACCACTATATCCAGGAGCTCCTCGGTTACAGACAGGTCTGGCTTCACCCCTTTAATAAAAATGGACAAATGCACTGTATCCACGTTGTCTGGGCTTTTATCCACAGCTAATGAAAAAGCTAGACAGCTGCCCTTTTAGCTGTGTCGCTAAATTTCCGGCTATTTCCTTACCTCGTTCCGCAATGGTATTTCTTGACAAACTGACATTTTGGAAAGTCTGTACTTTATCGGGACACACCTGCTCACACTCCTTTAGCATACACTGCTTCAAAAATGCACCCTCCGAAAAAGATTTTGAAGCTCGGGCGATTTCTTCAGCCACAATAAAGCTGCATCATTTGTGGCTGTGGCTTTTGTAAACAATTTCTGCTGCATTTGCTATCTGCCTTTTAAATTTGCTGCAATTTTTTGTTTTTCTTGAAGGCTACATTTCACATACTTAGCTCCGTGTTTGGTTTCAAAATGCCGACGTATGTTGTATTCTTTCACGATGGACAATGTCCCAGAACACAAAAGACACACTGGTTTTTCACCTTGAGGTACGAACAGGTACTCGTTTTCCCATCGGTCATGAAACAGTCTTCCTTGTAAATCGATTTTTCTTTTCTTAGACATTATGATGTTAGCTTGTCGATGTTTCAGTTTTATTCGCTGGGAAAATTAATAATCAGCTTGAGGTGACTCTGGTGCACTCTAGTGGCGAGAAGCCCTAATGTTGGCTGGTAACAACCGGAAGGCATTATGGGAGATGTAGTTTGTGGTCAATTTGTGCTCAAAACCTATTTTAAGTCCATCAATGGGCCTGTAAAATGGTGGTGGGGGGAGAGGGCCAGATAAAATGATGTAGCGGGCAACAAGTGGCCCGCGGGCCTCGAGTTTGACACATGTGATCTACACTACTGACTGTGTCATAAGGGTACCTAAATTTGATTTAATTATTGTTTCAGATGAGACAGTATTGGTGATTCTACTGAGGAAAGGAACAACCATGTTTGTTCTATGACTGCATGGGGAGCCTGGTTAAATAGTCTAAGCAAAATGTACTTACTATAAATTTAACTAAAACTGATAAAGATATCATTGGCCAAACCCAACGCACCATTGCTCCACTTATTATACATTAGATAATTATCAAAAAGACCAAATTATTTCAACGCCTACTGTAGGGGTATCTCTGGACAGCACCACCTCCTGGACTATGTAGAAAAAGGGGCAACAGGATTGGAAGACAGAATCTTATTGACTCAACTCTCGTTTTGAACAGTGAATTGAACTTTTGCCATCTAGGAGGAGATTTAGGGGAACTTGTTTCAGAAGCAAAAGGTATAACAACTTCTTTTTGCCATATAACATTAGATTTCTACACCAGAGGAAGAATAAATGGTTTCTACAGATCAGGCTTTTGTTTCCATTATTTCAATAAATGTTTATGATGTCTTGTTGTATGGGATCTAGTGTATTATGTAAACCAAGTTTTTGTTTTGGGGTTGATAAAGGTTTATCTTATTTCAAAACAATTGTTTAATGTCCATTCGTTGTGGAGTAGTCATTTGATGTTTTGACGGATATCAGCGGTTCCTCATATTGCTGACAGTAGTAGGTGACAGGGGTGTTCAGAAGTCTTTGGGTTGATTTTGGAACCAGAGGCCACATGCAGACACCCACCATGTAGAGGGATTACGGCCCACATGCTGATAATTTGAACGATTCGACCACCCAGGCTGCTACAGATACACAAAACAAGCCTTATCAAATTCTGCCAGTCCAAATCGGACTGTTCCTTCTGCAGGCTCAACTGTCTGTCAGTAGGATTGACTTGAGGTTTGTCAGTCAGTCATCTGCACATCAAACAAATACAAACAGACTCTGATTAATGGAGCACAAGCGTGTAGATGTTTTTATTTTTCAAAAAGGAAAAGCTTTCCGCCAGCAGGCTCAGAAAAAAAAAAAAAAAAAAAACTCTGCCTCCTGTTCATTTATTCAGGCTCATATAAAAACCGAGTTCGTGCTCGGTGCCGTTTCTACTTGTTGCATCATCCGTCTGCCACTAGAAGGTCTGACGGGCAGTTTTAATCCATGAAAGGACCAGTCTGTCTGCACCCATACGTCTTTCTGTCCGGGAATGTTACATATGACTACTTACAGGCTAATTTCATCCAAATATTTCACCTTCTGCACCATTCTGACTGCTTTCATTGAAGAAATTACCATTTGTCGAGAGGATTACTTAAAACCCATGCAAAAAAAACCTAAAAAAATAAATGAATAAATAAAACATCTTCCAAAGAGCTGCGGCTGACACGTCCGAGTTGATGTTATGCTCTACAGCTTCAGGTTGGAGACATTCTTTTTGCAGCTGCAAAGACGTGCGCTTTAGAGTTCAAAGGACCTTTTCAGTTGCCGCAAAGAAGAAATGTGAGCCGACACATAGGAGACAACCTCACAGGAGGAGAAATGCATGAAGACGAATCATGAAAAAAGGTTCGTTATTTCTTCATCTTTGACAAAGAGTGTGAAATATATATATATATATATATATATATATCTACTTATTTCTTTGTTTTGGAAAGTGAGCAAGACTTCGGTTTTTTAAAAGCAGCTATTTCTAGCAGTGTCCTGGTGTCCTCAGCAAACATTTCTTCAGCCTCTGTTCCTGGTTATTGCTGTGGTTTGTTCTGATCATAACTCGCCTCCTGCTAGAAGATGCTGCAGATTAACAGGGAGTCTCTAAATGGAGGCTTTCAATCTGCTCGTTTCCAGCCAGATTTTCCTCCCACGTTACATCCTCTTACAGCATTTCTGAAGTGCAACATGAACAACTCGCTGCCACATTACCTCTGCTGAGAAATCCTCTTCTTTTTCAGCCCCATCACTGACATATTGCACTTTAGTCCCTGGATCATTGTCTTCTCAAAACACTTTAACTGTGAGAGTGCAGGCTGTTATTATAAATTTAACACCTTCATAAAGTTGAAAGAAGTTGTGCAGCTGAAGATGAGGTTTTTACTAATCCTGTTAAGTTTTTACTGCTTAAAGCTTTTAGAAAATGTGGGGGAAAAGCTCTAATGCTGTTTCTGGTTGTTTTAAAGCATAGGAAATACTGATCAAATGAAAAAACTGTTCTAACGATGCATAATATCACTATCAATCAATCACTTTTTCTAATGCCCATTTTGAAGTATAGCATCAGAAAAGGTTAATAAAAATCACAAAATTGCAATAAACTTCTCTAATTTTGCACAGTTTTTAGCTTTCTTGAGGTGGTTTTTGGCTTTTGTAAAAAAGGTGTAATGACTTTATAAAACTTATGGCTGTTTACAAAGTACTGTACTTGTCAAAGAGCATCTAAGGCTTGATTGCACTGATTAAAAGTGTGCAGTAATGGATAATTGGACTGTAGACAAAACTTGAAAAGAACAAATTATTAAAGCCTTAGATGGCAAAAAAGCCACAGTGGTATAAAATAAAGAAAAGTCTACATTTAAAATCGTCCAGCTCGTCAAATAAGAAACCTTCCTACTGATCCGATGTCGAATTTTTTTGTTCTTCAGCAGTTTTATTTTAACTCTTTGTCCCTCTAGCCTATGATAAACATTTCTGGTCTAATTTATGTCTCTAGAGATAAATCAGCATTTGTGCAGTTTGTCTTCATCGTGAAATGAATTGAATGAAGGAATTTGTAGAGATTGAGCTGCATGTGCATTGAAAATGAATAAATGTAAAGTAGAGTAGGAAGAACCAAAGAAGAGTCAGGAATGAAACTTTAAGAGGATGTGAAACGCATAAAGGATCATGGAGTCAGTCAGCCATCCATCTGTTTTCTCTAAATAATTGATAGGTCAGACTTAGCAAGACAAAACACAAAAACCAGTTCAGAAACAAATATGAGCAAAATAATAAGTCATCATAGAAATATGAACAAAGAATATCTTTTACATTAGATCTCAATAAGCAGTTCATCTCTCACAAAACAAATGAAGACATTGAGGTAGTAAAGTCTGAGAAGGAGCAAATAATAGAGGAGTGCAACACTTTAATGGGAGCATTAAATCTAGACAGGAACTTTAAGTAGATGAGAGGAAAACATTTATGAGACCCAGAGGGGGCTCAGCTTCTGTGTCGATAAGAGCAAACTTAAGTCAGACAAAAGAAGCAAACTGTTTATGATCGAAGTATCACCACTTGTTGAAACTATTTAGGAAATAGTAGTTTCTCTACTTACTCAGCCTTATTCAGGATTATGACTAAAAAAACATTTTTTTATTTCTATCCTTCATCCTCTGTCCCCAACCTATTGCAGATGACTGGTGAAGCCCTTTAAAAAAACACCAAGTAACTTTTCACCTTGATTAAATATTTTTATAATTTTTGCAATTATACATCCACTTAGAAATAGTTGAATAACACCTCTGTCATGACCCAAGAGGACTGTAGTGCTTTTACCGGCACTAGGCAACTGTTAAGAGGTTGTCAGGAACCAAGACAACTACAAATGTGCAGACTGTTTTATGGCATAGATCCCTTCACCATTTCTCCGTTCATTATAAAGATGGAAGTTGATGTGACCAAGTTTCCCTAAGAGACTATATATTTGTGCAAATTGTGTACGGTTGATTTTCAGGCAATCCAGCACCTTCCTGCTGAGATCTATATCCTTGTTTATTGTGAAATTATTGGGGGTGGGGGGGTGGGGGTGGATACAAAACCAAAGTTCAATGTTTATTTTTTGTAACATCGTCATATGAGATTATTTCGCCACATTAGATTTATTACTTCATTTCATCTTTCACAGCCACTTTGTAGTTCAGTCCAACTTGCAGGTAACCATGAGATCAGGGTTTTACCAAATTATGTGCTGGTCTACCTTCAGACAAAAAAATACATCTGTTTACTGGGGGAAGCCAAAACTGACCAAATCTGAAAGTTGTTTAGAGTTGCTTTAACATTTTGATATAAAATAGGTTAAAATGAGCTAGCTACAGATAGTTAGCTACAGTTGGGAGAATTCAACTGCTAAATGGTAACAGCAAAAAGAACTATTGTAATAAAAAAAACGACATGATCTAATGAAAAGTGAAGGGCCAGGAGCTTGAAACAGGAAGGGATAATGTAGTTTTGTTAAACTCTGAGGTGGGCTGTGCTTATGGCCCAATCCCAAAGTGGCCCCTAAACACTTATCCTGAGCACTAACCCTCTGTTTGCATTCCCACAAAGGGTCCACCATGTTGACCCATCTCAAACCACGTAGTGGGTAGGGTGACGAACGTTCAACCTTTAAATAGTTGCTTGTGATTTTAAACTGTTTTCATCCCAGACACCAAAACCAGTGTTCTTTGGATTTTTAGTTCTTGATCCATTTTATCTTTTTAGTCCTGTTGGTTCACCAGGAACAAGACTGGCACCACCAATTTTTGAAAAGACTCAATTAGAAAATTATATTTCTAACTGAAGTTCTACTCCTGTGGTCTTCACCTAGTTTCTTGAACTTTCCTGGTGTAATAATTTTCAACTGGTTGTCATCATCTCTTGTGGTAAATGATAAACCCGGACCAGAAGGTATTACGCCAGATGACAATATTGATCCTCACAAAGAATGTATGGAAACGTTGGACCTCCAGAACTGCAATTGTTCAACTAGTTACCACAGTTTAAAAGCCAAACCTGCAGAGCTTTAGGTGACTTTGGGGTTTCAGCCGAGGGGGATCATTACCAACCCTGTAATCTCGATAAAAGCATATTGAGAGGGCAGAATCTAATCCCCTGCTCACAGACCCTCATGATAAAACATCTGCAGAAAGTGTTACGTTTCATGACAAGGACCTAAAACGACAGGCAGAGTGGATCATTTGATTATTTATCACAGTGTTATTTCTTCTGAGAGTTCACGTCACTCCATATCACGTTAATATTGATGTGCAAACTGTGTTGGATTTGCATCTAAATTTGGCTCCACTACTTTTCAACTTGTGAAGACACTTGTTTTGCTCATCTGTAACCAAGCTCTGTTTGCTGCCTCCCTTTCTCCAACACAAACAGCCATCCATGCTCTGATTCTTAATAAATTGAAGTGATATTTATATCTGCCACGAGCCGCTTCGTTAGATCTAAGAGCTGTCGCCGAGGCTCACCTGCAGAGGAGTTTGAACGTGAACACAGGCGGGGCGGAGGGGCTGCTGTGATAACAATGAGATAAACAAGACAGATTGAAAAGCTGCAGTCTGAACAGCCTGAGGTAGAGAGACGGACGGAGAGAAATAACCCCACAGTTTAATCACACGCTGAACACATAATTTGTCACTCAATGACAGACCGTCTCTACTGGTTTGCTCTTCCTCCTCTTTTTTTTGCCTTTTTCTCCCACTCCTCTAGCTTTTCTTCATTTTATCTTCATTATGGTTGCAGTGTGTTTATGTGTGGGATGTCTGACAGATTGGTGTCAGTTTTCTCTGTAGAGACACAGTCCTGAACTCATGCTCAGCTGCTCTGTCTTGTTACTGTCTCAGATGAGAACAAATCTCAGAGACATGCTCTCTGATTTGTTGCCGGTATTTGATAAGCTGATAAATGCACTGCTGCTGGATTCAGGGCACATTTTAGGTTTGATAAGGGGAGACTTGCTGTCAGAATTACTCAACTTTTGCTTGAACAATGCACCATAGATCCAGAATCACTTTTTTTTTATCAGTGATCCTTTTAGCTTTCTAAAGATATCTTTATTTTTACTTTCGTTCACATTCCCAAACTTGACAGGATATGAACTCACCAAAGTCAAACATTTCACATCTGATAATTTCTTGGTTATATTCAAAATCTCAGCAAGAAAAGGACAACTTCATTGGATAAAAAGCATCCAGGTACATTTGGACCATTTTGAAAACAAGACATCCATCATTTTTCAGACATTTTGATCTCTAAATCCATATCAGCAGTGATGCGTCTTGAGGAAATTCAAATCTGGGGCTACTCCTGAGCTCCCTGTTTGTTAACCATTTGTTTGACAATAAATTGGGGCCTATACTTCATATTTTTCCATGGATTAAGGACCATATCTCAAAGCAAATGTGAGTTGGTTGTATTAAGGTATTATTGTATTAAAAACTGTTGGATTGTTTGAGGTTTGCTGCAAAATGCTAGAGATGTTCTCCAGTGCTTTGTAACTACCATCAGTGAACTGCTGGGTGTTATTGAGAATAACTTAGAACATATATACACTGCCTGTCGAATAAACAAAAAAGGTTGCACACTAGTATTTGGCTGAATTGCCGTTAGCTTTGATTACGATGGGCTTTCTACAATGCCAACATTTTTTCCCACCCAGTGTTTGAGCCTTCTCCAACACATCCCAAAGATTCTCAATGGATATAAGGTCTTGAATCTGTGTTGGCCAATCCATGTGTGAAAATAATGTCTCCCCCATTTCACAATTCGAGTCCTAGTATTGTCATCTTGGAAAAAGCCGGTGCCACCAGGGAATAAATAAATTCCACAGATGGAAAAACCAAATCATACTGTATATACAGGTTGTTAGCTGACTTTCTTTAAGCACATACTGATACTGAACCTAAAATCTGCTCGACACAGACACATGGAAAAAAGGTTTTGCAATTTTTTTGTTTTGTTTTAAGAGACTTAATATAACTACCAGCAAACATTTGTTTAAAACAAGTTACTTTTTGAACCACAAGGAGAGTAACATCACTTAAGGTAAATTGAGTCAGTGCAAGATGTATCGGAGACCTCAGCAAGACAAAATTAGAGAATGTGTTTTAAAATCAAGTCTTCTAGAAATCTTGTCCATTCTTTCCCTAATTTGTTCAGACTAAGTATCACGACTTTATTGCCTATCACCAAAACATTGTTTGTCAACTGTAAGGGTTCCATAAGCTTTCATGGACTGCTGGTTAAAACGTAAACCTAAATTTTTGTTTTAGCTCCTCAGGTAGAGTCAGTGGTGGCAACAATAGCAAGCAGCACAAAGACTAGTCTTAAGCCGATGGAATATATCCATGGCCTGATCATAAGTGAGCAGCACAGGTTAGCGTTGAAATGTAACAGCTTATGAATCAGCCTCCTAGCTTTCCATCACAAAGTTCACTTACATGATGTCACTTTTAATTCACAGACTTGTACAGAAACAAGATAAATATTAACTACTGTATAAGAAATGTTTCATGCCAACCATCAATCATGTACTTATCCTGCCAGTTGTGCTTTAAGGCTACATAGCTGTTCACTGCCAATACACATTGTGTATAAGGGAAATGCTCTTACTTTTATTATCATAGCCCAAAGTTCTGTCGTTTTTCTTTTAATTGAGTTTACCAAATGTTTAAGTGATCAGCGATCATTATAATTCAGGATTTCTTTTCCAGCAACACTTTTTCCTCATAGACGATGAGTCGTCACCATCCTTCCAGTTTTTAAATCATGCATAGGACAGTTCTTAACCAGATTTTAAGTCTGCAATCTCTTAGATGTTTTCTCCTCTTGATGAATGCCAAGGATGTGACCTTCTGAAACAGACCAAAATCTTTTTTTCACAACCATGGAATGAAATAATCGACATGGTTATTTGGGAGATGAGAAGCAACTTATTATACCAGTTTGGGTTAAATTGCCTGTTGCCATCTGAAACTTAATTGTCCATGCAGTAATTAGCCAAACGGAGGCTTGTACCCATTAGCCTAGTTAAATCCAGATGGCAATTTTTTGTTTGTTTGTTTGTTTTTTATTTTGTTTTGTTTTTTTTTTTCTTTTTGGGGTGGGGGTGTGGGGTGGGGGTGTGGGGGGGGGGATGCATGATCTGATTTTCAGATTGTCCACAAATATGGTTAAGAGTCCATCTGCTTCTGGGAAGGTTTGAAGAAAAAGTTTTAGGCTTAATCACTTCATTTGAGAGACAAACAGCACCAGCACAAGTGACTTTAAAAAGTTCAAGCTGATAAAGAAATTAGGCTCCATTTTTCTCAAACTCCCCAAGATCCCCTGGTGGTGATTTCATGAAAAGGAATCCTTCATAAAAGTCAAGAAAATTGTGGACAACTGAGAGTATTCTCCTTAAAAACTTAAAATATCAACAAGGTATTTTAATCAAAGGCTTCTCCAGATCCAGTATAAGAGAGACCATTTTAGAAGATCCTTTTAGCTCATACCTATCAAAATACACAACAACCTGTTGGAAAAACACAAAACTAAGTAACAGCAATATTTATTTTCCATTTAGGATCAAAGTACTTTGATTTGAATTGAAAAGAAAACTGCTGTTGACCAAGATTCAAAACTAGAAGAACAATCACAATGAAAAGACTTTTTTACTGCATCAGATTGGTGCCATAAATTACTAAAAGTTGTTTTTTGTTTGGTGTGGAACTTCACTCATCTTCGACTCATCCTGAGACATAGTAGTTTTCTGGTCCAGCCATGGTTGTGTTCATCCAAAGCCAAGGAGATGGTAGGTAGCATTGGGCTCCTAAAGCTTTAAGGTCTCTGGAGCTTCTATACCCTGAATGCTTTATGGAACCGGGTGGATTAAAAAAAGGAACACGTGTGTCATGTGTGAAGAAAAAAAAATATTCAAGAACTTTTCCAGAAGAAAAAAGATTAATAAAATTGAGCATTTATTGGAAAAAAACACATGTAACGAAACTCAATATCAAAAATTTGTTTGGATGTCTTCAAAGCTTTTGTACTAGTCTGAACTGCAGCTGAGGAGCCTAAGATGGAGAGGTGAGGAGGGACTAATCGACCATGTTAGTCATTCCATTTAAAAAAAAGAATGAAACAATAAAAAACACAAAGCTTTTCTCCAGTTTGGCCTCAAAGAAACAACTATTCAATAATCAATTTAAAAGTTTTAGGATTAAAAAAAATAAGAAATAAAGATTGACATGTCAGATATAAACAGGTATTATTGTGAAGCAAAACAATTGTCAAGGATTTAATTTTGAAGACTTCAGAATACCCATTGAATAGATTAAAAGTTTATGTTTGCAAGAAAAGTTAATTAAAGCAATAGACTCAAGACAACCTTGAAGTAAAAGAGAGAAAATACAAACAAGTTCAAAAGGTAAAATCAGAGGAAAGCAGACCTCACCACAGTAAAACTGCAATGACTCTGAGAACAGAACATTACAGACCTAAATGGTAAAGAAAATGTCGATGTTATATTTACAGAAAACACCTGAGACTATAACAGAAAGAAAAATATCCAAAATATAGTCAGACGTTTTCAGTTTAATATTTGAATACATTAATTCAACTGAGAAGTACTTTTATGCCAGGGTGATACACAAGTTAAAGTCAAGTGGTCTTAATTACGTCAGACCTCCTTCAGTTGAGATCTTTTGATTAGACATTCCAGCTCTTGTGTCCTACTTGTCCCAGTTAGTCAGTTTATGGGCCATTTTGTTTAAACTCTGAGTCTTTTGTCTTTGTGATCAAATTAATGGCAGTGAATACAGAAAATAACATATTTTATGCTTTTCCTGAATCTCCATTCAGCCTGACCAACATACTTTATCATTCCCTCACAGCAAACTGAGCTTTTTTAGTGTTTTATCCTCAGTATCAAGATATAACCTGACATGTCATCGATTCTTTTTCAGACTGTTTGCATAAATTAGAAAGTCCCTGACCGGAGATCTGAAACACGAGAACCTGAACTAAGCTGAATATTGATAAATCCATGTTACTGACCGCCGGGCCTGAAGCCAACATAAGGTCATGGATTTTCTTCAAAGCAAAATCAGTTTATATTTATGGTAACCCTAAGCTAAAATTCCATCATTTCTGTAATTCCTTCAAAAAATATGAAGACCCACAGGAAGATTCTGGATAAGCTGGATCATTTGTGTGGCTTGCCTGCACAAATTCTCAGTCACCTGGGCCAATGCAAACACAAAACAGACTTTCACTTTACTCTTCATTTTGACACCTATCCACAGTGTGTGTCAGATCTGTGGGCTCACAAAGAGCAACCTTTAGTTGGAGCACCAATGTTCTTAAACAACATGGTGGTCAATCCTCCTCAGCGTATTTACAAGTCAGATGCAAGTCAGATCCAACTGTTGGTCATTTGAGTCTCTCCTTGTATATTGGTTTTATGTTTGACTATTTGAATTCAAATATCCCAAAAGTTGAAAGGAGTAGAAGTCCTTTTGTCTCCAATTTAAAACTGTTTTGTGATTTGTAAGGCTTTGTAGCTGGTGCAAACTGCTGCAATGAATTTCTGGCTCAAAATTCACCCTTTTTGAGATGCTCCAGATTAAATTTCTCATAGGTAAGAAATTGACGTGACAACAAGTCGCTCAGCCAACACGCATGGACAAGCAATTCAAATCCAAGCTCCAAACAACTCAGGATAGCTTTAGTAGCAACACAGAGAAGCACCACCCTATCTGAGGTGTTTATTGAGGCCCTTTGCCTGATCAGCAAACATTAAGGCAAAGACAAGGGCTATTTGTCCCCACAACATAAAGTCTGTAAAGATAATTCAAAGGAGCAACAGACAAATCCAAGTTAAAGCCCATGATTTCCACAGACACGAGAAAAGATAATAGACAGTCATGTTGGCTAGGAGTAAAACTGTGTCCAACCCCTTCTACAGGTACAACAGCAGGTGACTGAACATAAAACTACGACAGCAGAGTGAAAATAAACCATGTTTCTATCAAATGTATCACCAGGCTGTCTATCAATATTTAAAGCCCATGTCAGCATGTTGCCTTCGATATGGTTTACTACCAAACTTGTTTATAATTGATGATATCCTAATGCAAAATACTGGTTATGTTGTGGGAAAGGAGGACTGTTTCACTTTGGGACAAATGACAGCTGGTGTCCCGTCAATTTAAACTCATAAGGATAAATAGAGCACAAAATTAGCAGCATGAGGAAACTGAACTACACCAGGGAGTTACAAGCCAGAAAGTAAAGTACTAAAAGATTGAATGCATGAGCAACCTAAGTGAAACCAAAGTTAGCACAAAAACTTTGAAACAGAATAAAGGTACGTGTCATATTGAGAGTCTTTAAATATTAACATACAAACTGAACTGCAACTCAACTTTCTTGATTGCTTTAGTGCATTGTTCCCAAAGTGCAAGGATCTGTCCCTAACTGGGGGTTTGATTCTTTTTTTGCATCATAACTCTTTGTCATGAGCTACAAAATTATATTTCTCAGAAAAGTGTTTAAAAAGGAGGCTTAATCTTGTTGAAGAGTGTTTTAGAGCTGTTTGTACAACTGCTCTTTGTATTTATTTGGCGTAGCACATAATAGGGAAAATTGAGGACATACAGGCCATGTAGAAACAAACATTTTATCCATTTGATGCGTATGATTTAGGTTCATTAATGATTAAAATGATTTTTTACTGTATTTTAATCACCTGAATCAAGTGTTTTAGAAAAAGCGTGCCTTCAAGACCAGGATTAGAAGAAAACATTGAAGTGTAAGTAGACATTTACATTTACCAAATTTATCATAAAATTTGAGATGCCTTATGTAATATTTGTGTTTGGAGGTTAGAAAGGCTAAAGTAATACTTGTGTTACTTTTCCACTGAATAACCCTTCATCTAGATAGTTCATATAATTGTTAGAAGGTAGTTTACATCCTGATGTATTTTATTTACAATATTTATTTGATAAAACTAAAGTTTGCAAAGAACTAAATGTTTTTCTAAGTTTTAAGAGTAAACTTTTACTTTTAGCTCTAAATGTGATATTCTGGTTACTCCACCTTAAACCCCAGCTTTAAGGAAGAACAGTCTGTACTGGTCACTTTAACAGAAACTTGAATCTGTGCAGACCCCTCAGGGTTCCCTTTAGCCTCCCTGTTACCTCTTAATTCCAGCCAACTCTGACTGGAGAGTTTTTCTTGAAAAGTTTATACTTCATGTTACATTTTATAACTTTTTTAACAGCACCTAACATGTTCTAGTTTGTTACTCTTTAATAAAATGATTAGGTGTAGGTTTGTTGTTGCCACACTTTTTAATGTTCCTTAGCATTTTGATTCATTTTCTTACGTGTGGAAGGAAGATGGTTTTAACAACTTTCTTTAAGGAACATTTAACGGAGGTGAATTTAGTTTCCCTGTGAATCACTGAACTGATTCTGATCTGATTGGGTAACTGTTGGACTGTCATATGTACTACATCTATTTCAGTGGGGCTATGTGCTCTTGTGTGGATGCAGATATTTTCTAAGTTGTTAGTAAAAAAGATGCAATGTTTAGCTTCGTTTGGGCTAGCCCTAACAAAGGGGGATAGGCAAAATTCTCCATAACAATTACCGGTAGGTTCCTAAACCAAAACACTACCCCCTGCTGGCCTTCCGATGTCTTCAGATTCCTTAAAGTATGGTTAGGCTTTAGTTTATCAAAAACTAATATTTCTGTTGTCTAATGCCATAGTTTACAGAGTTTACAGAGTTTTTGCTACCAAAGCGACACATTAACACGTTATCCCCATACAGGCCTGTAACAGGAGCGATGTGACACAAAATAAAAAAGACAAACATTTGTAGTGACACCACAGATACCATTTTGGTGTTTCCGGCAACATGAGAGTGACACAGCATGATGAGTTGAGGAGTTATAAAATAAATAAACAAATTGTGACTTGTGTATCTCGCCAGGTTTAACCATCATGGACTAGACGTGGCTGTGATGTAGATTGAAGGAGAGATGCAGAAACAAAACCTTTTTCAAACTGGAATATAAAGAAAATGATGTGACAAAGGATGAAGTAAGGAATGTTCTTAAAAGCTTTGTAAGTGGCTTTTGAAAAAAGGCGTTTAATTGAACCTATAGAAGGACTTTTTAATCATTCATCATTCTTTCTCAGACCCCGGCCAGCCACAGTCTCTTCCTGGCTTCGGCGCTCTCTTCCCAGCATACAGCTCCAATGTGCAACTGTTTGGTCCCTTAGCTCCACTGAAGGGAAAGCCAGCAATCTCAAATCAAGGTCCACCATTTTAAGCTGGAGATTCGTATGAAGTGGTACCGATATGTCAGGCTAGTGACAGAACCAGAAAATGGCGATTCTGTGAATGGAATTGGGTTCTGTGTGAAGGCACTATTAGAAAAATCCACATATCATGATGCCTCACCTAACATTCTTAACTGAAAACTGTTGAGTCTCCAGGGTTCGAGATCACAGAAACTGCCTGCAGCCCTTAAATTTAAACCATCTCTGCATAAACAGTTGATCCGTCCCTCTTTAGACCAACCAGGTTGATCTTTGGTAAATTTCTGTTATTTTTAAAATACTTTACCTTGATATATGTGCTTTATATTGAGATCTAAAGTGTTACAGTGCTCACATGTAAATGTAGACCTTCCTTGATTGTCTGTTATTTGGCCGATTTACAATCCAGCAGAGTGGTCCTTTCCATTTCCATCTTTCTGGTTTTGGTTTATCGCTAAAAGCACCTTGTATCACTTTAGCTAAACAGTCAATCTCTGTCTACACGCTTCTGTATTTTGCTGTATCTAGATAGTGAAGTTTACCAAAAATTCCTTGTTTAATTTTAACTAGCAGGTATAATATCTGCTGCCTTTGTCTTGAAAAAAAAAAAAAAAACGTGAAAAATGTGTCAGAATAATTATCTCACTCATTCACTTCTAAAGATCTCACCCTATTCAAGTTGAAAATTGAATCACAGAAACAGATGCAGGTATGCAATGGTGCCTCAGTGAAGGATTCACATTAAGATGCTAAAACTCTACCAAACTATTTAACCTCATATGTTGAACACTTTCCAAGAAGAAATGACTGCAAAGAATAGGGGACCAAAATATTTTTTTCTGCAGAAAAATGGTTAATTTTTGTGAATTGCAAACAAAAGATTACCAAAGCCAATTTTCCATGTAAAAAAGTAGAGAAAAAAGCAAAGAGCTAACAGGCTGCATTGGAAGCAGTGAGCTGAGGTGACCTGAAGAAGTGTAGACTACAAATTAAGCCGCACGAAAGGAGTTGAATCACAACAGGGAGAGGAGATGGTGAGTCCGGAAGTTTAGATGCATAAATTTATTATGGGTCTGCTGAAAATGTGAACAAATCTGCTGGGTCAAAAATATACATACAGCGACATTAATATTTGGTTACATGTCCCTTGGCCATTTTCATGGCAACTAGGCGCTTTTGGTAGCCATCCACAAGCTCCTGGCAAGC
>JAUZNJ010008054.1:0-18161 GCA_034780135.1 Jordanella pulchra
TATCTATCTATCTATCTATCTATCTATCTATCTATCTATCTATCTATCTATCTATCTATCTATCTATCTATCAGATGTTCTACTTTAGAAAAGCATTGAACAATTTTGATAAATTTAGAGTCTTTTCTTTTAAATTACCTTCTGCAGGGTCAGACTATCTCGCAATCTTTGAAAATGTATCTCAACTTTGCCATTTAGTGGTTGAAAAGTCTTGCTTTAAATATAGTTTGTGAATTTTTCTGGTTGGTGTGATATTGGAGAATAGGTTTGGAAATGCCTGAGGGTTCAGTCCTTGACTTTGGGACATGTTTATGCTGCGATGTTCAGCTGCTGATCATTTTGTCTCTTTACTATTTGGTACCTAAATTCCCTTCTGGTCATTTCCCACCTATGGAGATTTAAACAAATACAAGATGTAAAGTTAAATCTCCAGAATTTACAAAGACATTTGACTGAATTATACCTGAAATTCTTTAGAATGCTCATAAGAAAAATACTAATATGCAGTGTTGCACGGTTGAAAAAATGGTGGGTAATGGTTGGTTTATGGTTCAAAAGGGAGTATAAACTGGCCAGAAACCTCGACATTTTGTCAACTTGACAGAAATGGAAAGAAGGGGTTGCTGATTAGATTGAAAGTAAGTGAAAAAAAAAATGCCCTAGTTAAAAGAAAAACATGAAAAGACCTTCAGAAAGTCTAGCAATCTATTTTTCATGAACAAATTGAAAATGTTTTCAAGAATTCTGGATCCTTTGACAGAAAAATATAAGAAACGATTTAATGGTTAGTTTACACTTTGAAAAACATAATTACACCAACAGCCCCACAGTGTAGACACAGAACTGAAGATCTAGAAACTACATCCAGGCAAACGAACAATAAAAGAACATTTGATGATTTTTATTTATTTATTGTTATGGTCAAACAATCTTTGGATCATCCTAAGTCCTCCACATAAAAGAAGCTTGAATTTCAACCATTTCAAATCACTTCTAAAAGTCATTTATTTTTATCCCACACTCTGTTTCAGAAGCAAATCATTCTCTCTTTTTTACATTAATCATTATGTTTAACCGTTTTTGTAGCTTTGCAACACCTCTCAGCCCCTGCGGGTGCCTTTAAACAAGCTGTAGAAATACACTCTGACTGGACTTCAATGTTTTTCTATAAAAAAAAAATAAAACAAAAACATCCTTAAAAGGAACATGAAGGAATTTTACAGCTAATTAAATGTGTTCAACTTGGTAAGGGTGTATGTAGTAATCGTTTAATCTTAAATGTATTTTTTATGTGTTAAACAAAAAAAACAAAAACTGGGAAGTTTACTTTTACAGTTGTTTTCAAACTAAAGGATTCAGTCATTTCCATGTCTGAAATGAAGAAATAAATAAAAAAAATTAGTAAAAAGAAAAATGAAGCACAAGCTAGTTGATCATCACCAGTGATTCTGAAGTCACATTTAAAACTCGGGCATTAACACGTTACACAATGGCCAGCCTACACAGTTATGGTAGCAAAGCTTACAGCTTGGATTTTAGGTCAAAAACCGAACAGTTCTGGTAATTTATATAGAGAAAAGGGACAAGTCTAAAGAACGGGTGCAGCTGGAGACTTAGCAAACTGACCTCCTGTTGGCCGGGATTTAAAAGTGCTCTAAAAGGAGTCAGATAAACATGATCTCTGCACCTGGTCTGACTTGTACTGTTATTTTGTATTCCAGTTGACCACTACATCACCAAAACAGACTTCTTTTGTTAGTGACAGTCCGAGTTTATGTGTGTTTATTTTCCCCAAACTGTCTATTAAGCCATTACAACTATAAGTAGTCCCTTTTTAGAAATGAATTAGCAACAGGGTCATTTACAGAGAGCCAGTTTAGATTTAATACAAACTGCTGGCAGCAGTGGGAATATGGTTTAAACGGAGAACAAATGAAAATAAAAGAAAGCCTTTCCTTTTATGATAAACTTTATGCTCACAAGCAACATTCCCAGATGCGTTGATGGTCTGCTGGCCCCACTGTACAAAAGCTTTAAATCCAAACCTTTTTTTTCACAGACATCACTCTTGTTTTCCATTTTCTTATATATATATTTTTTGCATTTCCCATAATAATGCTATATCATTTTTTTCATATAATATAATCGTTTCCTGTTTTTATTCATACATGGCTCCTATTTTAAAAAAATGTGAGAAAAATCTTATTCTTAGAAATCCTTTGAGAGTTATTAACTTTGAAAACCACTGACATGAAGATTATCTTGTTTTTTGTTTGAATTTTAGTGTGAGGGATTGCTGTCGAGTCAATGATTCGATGCAATCAGCTGGTTTTCCTTAGATAGAACTTTAGGATGTCAAGAATGAGACAGAAATGTTTGTTAAGGAAAAAGACTTACATTGAAATATGGACAACAGTTTTTACATTTTTAATTATCTGACACATTTGCAGTTGACTTCCAGACTTTTAAAACTAGGCTAATTGCACACTAATTCAAGTGACTTGTGCCCTGATACTGTTTGTTATCATTTTTAATTGGTTTATCGAGGGTTCTTTGAGTTTCTTTTAATTCTCCTTTTTAAATCCCCTCTGGATCATATTAATCTGTTATAAGTGTTAAATATTTTATTCTGAGTAAAGAGAAGGATTTTTACATCATGCCTCATTTGGAGACAAAAAAGCAAATGTATGTTTGAGTTAAAGTGATGAAGCACTGAATTCATTTTTTAATTACATTCCCTGTTTCATACCATTGAACCTTTTCAGATAAGTCACATTCCCCTAAAATTGGATTTATATGTAAAAGTTAATTTTCTTTGAATACAATGATCTGATTAGAAATGACATTTTTTCATGTGCTATTAAATCCCATTTCCAGTTTACTGATTGAGGTTGGAATAATCTTTTGAGATATCAAGGGATATCACATGGTTTTTTTTGCTGTTTCTGTAGAGTCAGTGCAGGGGCCTCACCAGAGGAACCTGCTAAAAAACCTCCTGAAGGACTACAACCGGATGGAGCGGCCAGTGGGGAATGATTCCCATCCTCTGAAGGTCTACTTTACCCTCAATCTGATACAGATCATGGATGTGGTGGGTTCATGCAAACATTGCTGCTCTACTTATATCTCTTCATCTCTCTTTGTCAGACCACATTAGCCCCACATAATCTGTCTTTGCTTTTTAAAAACAGTCTTTCATCTCTTTGGAGAAGGTGTTACTTAAAAAATCTACACCTTGCTGACTATAGGTCGGGTTCCAGCATTATTTAAGTAAAATGGGATTTGACCTTTAAATTTGGATTAATTAAGCTCACTCTGATGAATCAGCTTTCCTTAGAGAGTCTAAGAAGTTGTTATGTAGGAGTGCAGAGCAAATTTCTGTCAAAGACTGAACTTAGGTCCATGGCTTGCTTTCTGTTTGTTATTCAGAAGTATTTATTTGAATGTCAGATTTAGATCGTGTTTGGTTACTATCATGGAGTTCCACAGGGTTCTTTTCTTGGCCATATTTCATTTTTAATGTTTTGCTTCCATTTTGTTAAGGTTGTTCTCCTATTACTCCTGTGCTGAAGTCATTTATCTGTTTTATTTCTTTTTACTTTTAAACCCCTGTGTGTTGGGAAAGTCCCATAGAACTGTTTGAAAAGCAAAAGATCCTTAAATCTGTGCCCCAGATAGATCAATCTCACAGTTTATTAGAACCATTGTTGGACTTAATGATACTGTGAAAGATGTTTGATAGTAATTTATTAATTGAAACATATATTAAAAGTGCTTTCGTTGTTTTAATTAGTAAAGGAATATTTGCAGAATATTCATATATTCAGTGTTGAGATGGCAGTGGGATGATTCGTTTTTCTTCTCTTGCAGAGATAACTGCAATTCTACTTTTAGCTTTCACAGTAAAATCTCTTTGGATTGTAAAGCTTACATAAAAGGCAGCCTCTGACTCGATTTTCCAGGGACTCCCAACTGCTCACAATAAAGAAAGGAGCTTTACAATTATAATTGCTCACTAACATGCTTAATTAATTTTTCATAATTTAGTTACAGTCATCATATGCAGGAATCACAGAACTCATGCAGACCATGAAAATTGAAGGTTGCCTTGTTATTCTTTCTATTTATTAGATTTTAAACTCTGCTGCAGATTTCCAGAAAAAAAACAACAACTTTTAATTCACATATAACAATATTAAAAGAAAAAAACTCTAATACTCTGAAATGTTTTTCAGGATGAGAAGAACCAGGTGTTAACGTCCAACATGTGGCTTCAGATGGTAAGGACCGTTTGTTTGACTTTTCTGCCGTTCTGGGTGTGCAGTTTGTATGAACCACTTTATATAATCTGTAACACCCCAATTAAGGTCACAAGACTTGCAGCAACCCAGTATTTCTAAATTTAGAGCTTGAGAAAAAACAGGCCTCAGTTTGAAAAGTATCATTTAAATAAGCGGTAGGGTAAAATAAGCCAAAGAACATAACCTTACCTTAGTTTAACTATGCAAATACATTAATTGTAAAAAAAAATCTAGGACAAAGAATAATAATTTGTTTTGTTTTTTGTTACTGAAACGCTAAAGTTTGATCACAAAGCAGATTTGATGTCATAATGATAAAAAAAAACTGCATCTATAGTGAAAATACACACCATGATTCAGTGTGTTGTAGAAAAACCATTACCAGCAATCACTCAAAGAACTATTTTTCTGTCTTACATCATTTTGCAGCGATTATTATCCGCTATGCTTTACAGCATTGCTCGGGGTTATTTAGGGTTTGTAAACACTGGTTTCTGCACAGCTCTATCAAGGTCCCACCACAGCACATTAACATTTTCTGAGCCATTCTTACATTTTAACACTTTTCTTTTGCAGCCATTCTATCGCAGATATGCAGCTTTGAAGGCTCGTCTTCCTGGGAATGTTTATTCAAACCATACTTTAGCGTAATAAATAACATTACATTTGGTAGGAATGATTTATTACAAAGAGGAGTTAATTGTGGTTCCCATGTCTTTTGTTTGCAAAATTAGCTCAAGTCATTATCCTTCCCCTACGATGCTATTTGAATGAAATTTTGTGTTATTCAATTTAAATTCTGCCTCCTTGATGGGTCCTGTTATCTTCTGAGAAATTAGATTTTTTTTGGCAATCTATCTAAGAGGGTACTAGTTATTGAGGTTCACTGATAATAACACTGATAAGTTTAACATTGTTATTATTAGCATGGACTAAAGAGCTGGAAATATAAATCTTTGGTCTTTTCTGTACCAGTTAAACCAGCTTGATTTTGTTGGGGATTTGTCCTTAATGTTTTCCACTTGTGAAAAGTCTTCCCTGGTGTAGTTTGATGCCCTTGAGACAGATTTGATGGATCTGATTAGTGATTCTTTTTTTTTTTGGTGATTTTAAAATGCTTTTAGGAACTGATTATCGTTTTTATGCCCTACTAAATCACTAAGATTAATTAACAGATGTTTGTTATTTATGACTGTATCTGTCCTCTAAATAATAGAGTATTAGCAATTGTTATACTTCAAGTGAAGACGAATGCTTGCTGTTTGTAAAGTGGTGGTGTATGAGGTTCTCTTTCGCAATTGCTGAAGAATAATTAATGCTGCAGTCTTTGCAAATGTTTAATATAAGTTTGTGTGCTGCTAGTGCATACAGTGAACTTTCTGAGAAGGCATGCAATATTTAAACATGGTTCAGCTGAATATTAAATTTCTCTCTTAGCTCTCTTGATATTATTCTGTCTGTTAATGTTGAACTGAAGATAAGATCTTTCCTGTAGACCAGTTGGTCCACATCATCCTATATGTCTCTGTGGGTTTACAGAGTTGGTATGACCATTATCTCCAGTGGAACCAGAGCGAACACCCTGGTGTGAAAAACCTTCGTTTCACCACCGATCAGATCTGGACTCCGGACATTCTGCTCTACAACAGGTAAAACACCTGAACACATCACACCCGCACACACACTCGTGCACATCAACAGCTGGTGACATTTCCTTCCTCCCTCAGTGCAGATGATGACTTCGACTCCACGTTTAAGACCAACGTCCTGGTAAACTCCAGCGGCTATGCCAAGTATCTGCCTCCAGGTTGGATTTTCCATTTTTGTACCAACTTTCTAAAAAATAAAAGTTCAATTATCATAAACCATCATCCTTTTTTTTTTTACATTAAAACCACTAAATTTTAAAGTACTTCTTTCAGATTATTTGTGATCCATCAATGCAAGTCACAGCATAGTTTTGCAGAAAGAGAAAACAGGATTTCTTTTCCAGAAATAAAAATTAAGATGAAAAATAAATTTATTTTTACTGTAATTGCAGCTTTTGAGTCTTTACAAGCTTTTATAAACTGAAACTCATCAGATTCGATGAAGAGAATGTTTGATCATCCTTTCCTTCATGTGAACAACATTTGATCTGAACATTTACTCTGCAGTTCTGACTCAGAAAGAACTGTTGTCCTGCCTGAAGATTGGCTAAAATTCTCAAGTCTTTTAGGTTTTCTTCTCTGATTGCTCTTTTTTAAAGCCCACCACCATCCCTGGTAGCTCTCCTCCATAGTGCTGCTTTGCACCTAAAATGACCTGAGTTCCCTCTTCCTCCTGTTTCTTTGTTCTGTACACATCTTGAGTAAACTGCAACAGGAATTGTTATCGCTTCACTGTCAACAGTGGATTTCTTTTTGCAATGCTTTAATAAATACTAGGTCTCTAGTAAAGTCTACAGCCATTAGACTTTTCCACCTGAGCTGTAAATGTCTGCAGCTCCTCTAAAGTTACCAGAGACCTCTTGGCTACTTCTGTAGTTAATGTTTCTTCGGAGTAATTGCATGCTCTTTCAGTTTTCATAAGATAAACTAAACAGGGTTTTTGAAACATGTAAAGTTAAGGAATCTAGTTTAATATCCTAATCCTGTTTTAAAATTCTCCCCAACATCATACCTGGGCTGTCTGCTGCATTCTTTGGTCTTCACACAGCTATTTGTTCTCTAATATTCTCCAACAAACCTCAGCAGCCTTCAAAGAACAGCTGGATTTATGTTAATATTAAACTACAGGGGTTTTCTTTGTTGACGTTATGAAGTGTAAAAGGAAATTTGGTAGGCTGATCTCCATAATCTCCATAAGTAGAATCGCCACAGCATGGCTAAAATGTGGAATGTATGAATACTTTCACATTGCTCGGGACTATGTATATTTCAAATAGTTTAAGTTCCCTCTTTCATCGTTCTTTGTCTCTTACCTCATTTCCCCGAGGTGCAGCATTTCATCCTGCAGTCTCTGCATGCCTTCTTGTTTGTACATTTGACATAAATATTTCATCAATATAAAAAAAACATTCGTATTCGCAAAAACTGCTTCGAGTTCTCACTTCCTCCTCCTTTTAGCTAAACCTCCTGTTGCAAAGGTAACGACCCCCTCAGGTTTTCACAGGCCTTTACTCTGTGTTCTCCCCGGCCGTTCCAGATTAAAAGAGCCTCAAAGTGAGTCCCATTGCGGAGTCAAGAGGTTAAAGCTTCAATTACCTACTACAGTAAAAGGCATGGACATCATCCAGCTCATGGAACAGATTTACTGAATCATTGCTGCTGAGTTTATTTATGTCTCCCCTATGCTGTGATTTAGATCAGAGTCAGCAAAGCGAAGGTTTAAAGGAAAAACTCAGGTGTGGAAAAGTAAGTGGAGAGATTTTTGATGGCCTGATCAATGACACCAATCCAGTTAGAGATGCTGACCACTGTTGGAGGATTGTACTGACAGTAATTTGGAGGCTAGAGGTATCCTGGGTCAAATGCCAACTAAATCCATTGGAACAACTTGTAAAGATGGATACAAGGTCTTAAAAGGAATGTATCTTTTATTGCAGGTGTATGATTTTAGACTACATTATGGTATGTGTATTTAGTGGAGTGAAACACCCCATGCTAAGAAATTCTTGTTTTAACAAAATCCCTGGTGGAAGTTGCTCCAAACAATCTCCATTTTTTCAGATTCTCATTTACTTTTCTTTATCCTTTTGAGTTTCTGGGAACTTTTGATTGGTAATCGAGGAGTTTCTTTTTTTCAGTGTCATGAAATAACATGAATCAAAGGCCTTTTTCATTTATCCACCCGCCACTGGGCTCGATCAGGTCTTTTATTTATCTTATTCCTACGCACTGTGGGAAGGATAAAAAAAAAAAAAAAAACTCCTCCAAAAAGCACTGATGAGAAAAGTCTGGTCTCCGTCAGAGGCTATGTAGACATCAACTTAAAAGAAAAGAAGCTTTATTGTCTCACAAACATTTAAACATGTGGAGTTAGAAAAACTAAAAAAAACCTTTACTACTTCATCAGATGAGAGTAAGATGAAATTAATTTGTCAACAAACACTCTTGATGTTTTTTTTGTGAAAATCAGAATGAATACATGCCAAAGCATGGTAACTAACAGCTTATACTATGGGACTGATTTTCTTTCAGGACTCAACATGAACAATTTTAGTTATTATAGGATAATACTGAAAGCTCGAAGTTTGGGTTATTTCATATTGATAGCATGGTTGCTAATTATTCAGCCAAGTTTGTTTCCCACAATTTCTAAATTTACTCAAACTATAAGTTAATCTTCTAAGGTTCTTTACAAATATAGTTACCAAGGTGTCAATATATGGCCAATATGAGACTATAAATATATCTTAGGTTTCCTCTGCATACCGACTTGTGGCTGCTTTGCTCTGATTGATGACATTTCAAACAAAAGGTGCAGCAGGTGTTGGCTCTTATCTCGACTGTGTGCCATTTACAACGAGGCAGTCTGGGATCAAGGCCATGTAATGCCTCCAGAGGAAGTAATTTTTTGCTGTATTTTCTGTTGTTGCTTTTTGACAGCAATGAAAGAAAAAACTCAATAGCCTTTTGTTTCATTCAAGGTCATTTGGTATTGCTATGAAAGATACACAAGGAGAAGCAAAAGGAATCCATAGGTGTGGTTAGTTTTTAGCCTTATCTGGGTTCTTTCAGGTTCATATCATGGAGGGACTGTTATCTCACTTTGTTATGATGAAGAAGGTGCAAATGTTTAGTATTTTATCAGATAGGGTTGCAACACTGTGGATCTCTGTCATTAAATTTCGAAATAATATTTAAAAAGTGTTTAAATTTCTGCTAAGGTCTGTTGCTTTTAAGAGGTTTTTATGTTATGGTGGGAAGAACAATAAAAAAAACAGGAATAATGACTTATTCTAAATCAAATAAATACTTCCTAACCAGGATTATATATTTCAGATACTACAAACATTATTATACATATATTATGGTTCATCACCAGTCTGATTACAAGACAGAATCAAACATTTTTATATTAATGACAAACTGCTCAAAGATCTGCTTGTGAATGATTGATTAAAGTAAAATATGTGCAAACAAAATAAAATAAGTATCACTTTCAGGCAGGCGGAGGATGTAGGAGGAAACATCACCAGCACCCATCAACCAATCAAAGACTGAATTTTAAAAAATGAACCCAAATGTCTTTATATAGCCAAGCAGAATGAGGGGGGCTTGAGGACCATTTGCAGCCTTTGAAATAATTTTGTGCAGCATCCGCCTGAAGATCCACAATGGTACGAATTCAGCCCTCAACTACTGACCTCTTTAAACTGTTTTTCCTTTTTTCTTTACTTCTTGTTTTGCTGACAATCTGTAACTTACATGATATGGAAAATGTTAAGTACAACACAAAAAATCTGCCTGTTACTGGTGTTAATTTCATAATACATAGAACCGCAGACATCCAAAAATCCATCCAAAAAAATCCACAAACTGGGCAGAGTTGGACAATAATTCAATAACTTAGGGCATGAAAACACAAAACAGCAAAACATTTTATAACATGTTATAAACAAAGCAAGCTCAAAGTTAAGTTTGATCACATTTTTAGTACTACTTTGTACTCTTCTTTAAAATACTGTCTCCACAAATGAAAATAGAAAAAAATTGCAACAAAATTAAATCTATTTCTTTCTTCTTGCCTTTAAATCCAATCAAGAAGAAGGTAATGAATGGTGAAGGTATTTGCTAGTGGGGCAAAAAGGTTACACCTATGTTCCTGTGATATAGGAGAGAATGATCTGTAAACATTAATGCAGGTTAATAGAAGAGTCTCATTCAATAAAATCAAAATCGGCTTTATGGGCCGTTAGTTTGATCACATTTAAGGAATTAGAATGAAGTTACTGTGACCTCAGCAAAGACCTTAGGTCCAGATTTACCAGCTTGCTGGAGTTTCGGTAATATGCCCCACTACTGTTACTTCTTCTCATACTTCTATTATTGCTAGTAACACGCAAGGAAATGGAAAAACTTTCTTTGTTTTATCTTTGCTCCTTCTGGTTCTCAATAATGTGATTACCTAAAACAAATTTGTCCCCATGAAACAAGGGCAAGAACTAATTTTTCCATAGCAAAAAGTCCTTGAAAATAATTTCATAGCATAAATCAGAGATTAACCTCTGCATGCTCTGAAACTAGAATCCAGTCTTCTAACTTCTTCTATCTGGCTTCCAAACTCTGAAGGCTCATTTGCATGTCGACAGACTCACAATGAATGTCTCTGTGAGCTGCAAGGCTTCCTTGACATTTTGCCTTTGTGTTTGTGTGTGTGTGTGTGAGAATGTCTTAACAGGCCTGATTAATTTTGTCCTTTAAGTACATTAAGAGCCGCAGTTTGCCAATGAACCGCTGCGCGGATCATTGTGATTTCCAGGGATAACAGCCTGGGAAGGGTGCCGTGGTGATGCATACATGTGAGGACATTTATTTTGCATGATAAAAGGCAGCAATCTCATTAGGGCAGTGACTATAATCTCATTTTTTCAGCTCCGCTGTGGATGTTTTTATTCTGTTGTTGCTGACACTTGGCGAACAGCTGTGTGCGGGCAGAGCGAGGCAGAGCAAATCTGAGGAGCAGAGAAAAGTACCAGGATTTTTTATAGACATGTCTTTGATGGGAAGCAGTTTGTTATCTGGTGTCAGCTTTCTTTTCTTCAGCCTCCATACTGAGTTCCAAAACAGTAAACTCTTTGGACTGCTGCTACTTGGCTGTGCTGCAGAATTTAAATATATTTATATATATATTCTAGGTATGCAAAAATAAAAATGAATACAAGGTCTGACAAACTTTCTGATATCTACAGGGGGGGTCTGATCCCCCACTGCATCTTGGTTCTGCAGGAATCTGCCAGAGTCCACACAGTCATCTCTGTTCACTGATTGTCTGGCTGTAACTCCCTACCCTCTAATCTCACTTCATTTTCTCAGGAATCTTTATGAGTACTTGCAACGTAGATGTTCGCTGGTTCCCATTTGACATCCAGAAATGTGAGTTAAAGTTTGGCTCCTGGACCTACGACGGCTGGCTGCTGGACCTCCAGATGACTGATGCAGACATCTCAGGATACATGCCAAATGGAGAGTGGGACTTAGTCGGTAAGAGGGAGGAAACATCCTGATTTTCTCCAAAAAACACACACACACACACACACACACCCACACACACACACACACACACACACACACACACAAAAAACTACTTTTATTCAAGAATAATCAAAGAGTGTTTCTCTTTTTGCATTCCTTTAGGTGTTCCTGGAACCAGAAATGAGGTTTTTTATGATTGCTGCCAGGAGCCTTACCCGGACGTGACGTTTGTGATTACAATCCGAAGGCGGACGCTTTACTACGCCCTGAACCTGCTCATCCCGTGTGTGCTGCTTTCATCTATGACCCTCCTGATCTTCGTGTTACCAGCCGACTCTGGAGAAAAGATCTCTCTGGGTGAGTGGATCAGGTGCTAAGAAGGACACTGTAGAGGAGCTGAGGTGGACTGCTGCTCTGTTTTACTCTATATGCAAAATTCTTTCTTCAGGAATTTGCAGATAGAAGTGACGTAGGAAAATTAAATCCATCAGATACTGCTGATATTGATGGTGGCCATAGAGGTTTGTTTGTCTAGTTATTTTGTGTTCTGGGAATAAAGAGAGGGTTTAAAAACCATCTCCTTTAATATACCTGCCTGTTATCTTGTCTTCATATGTCTACATTAAGAACTTATTGACATTCTTGGCATGAAGTTGTGTTTCTGCGTGTCTGATTTGGAAACATCAGGGTACCATGTTGTCATTCTTTATATCAGCTGTTTTTGTTGGAGTTTTGTCTGTTATCTTTGGGGCTATGAAGTGATTTGCAGTCTGTATGAAAGTATAAAGATGTGGTTCTGCAGAAATAAGGTGCACTGTAACTTCTGGGATTTGAATCAGATTCTACTTCAAGTAGAAGATCTCTAATATCTTGGCTCTTTGTTCATGACTAATGGCGGGACAGAGCAGAAGATGCATAGATGGATTTAAGTTTACCTCAATCTGGTCCTAGAGCTGCTGCGGGCGTTTTTCATCAACACCAGTCAGTTTAGATCATCTGATCAGGATGCTTCCAGGTCATTTCTGTTGCGTGATTCTGGTACATTTCTCTGGAAACTCAATGGCAAACTCAGCACTCTTTAGAGGAATGATCTAACTTGCCAAACACTGGAACTCTTTTTGTTGGAGAGCAGGGCTGGATGCATTCTTATTATGACACTGGGTTTTATTATCATGATAGCCAGAAAAGTGATGACAAAATAATAATAATAAAAAAAAAAAATACGTTTTTGCAGTTTTTCTTGGGCAACTCAATGTCTGTGACTGCTTACCACACATACGTAGCCTCAAAATCCCAGATAATACTCTTAAAGAATATACACATTGAAATCCAGCTTCTTCAGGAAACCAGTTACATAAAGAAGCAGAATCTATTTAACATCTTGTAGTAACCACATTCCATATCTTTAAATTTCTCAATGTCCCACTGCAAACAATGAATTAAAAAGAAGAAAAATAGTACAAAAAAAATAATATAAAAAAAAATCTGGCAATTCACCTAGTTTCTGAAATTTCTTAATCATCACTGATTCTAATTTATAATTTAGACAATAAGTTGAAACTCTTCATGACTATAAACTTATCAATTCAATTCAATTTATTTATAAAGCACCAATTCACAGCACATGTCATCCGGAGGCACTTTAGAGAGACAATTCATTCAAATCACACAGTCACTTGGTTAAGAGTTTTCTATCTAAAACAAACTGATTGCATCGACTCATAGATTTAACAGCAATCCCTCACACCAAGCCTGCATGTAGCGATAGTGGAGAGAAAAAAACTCCCTTTTCACAAGAAGAAACCTCCATTAGAACCAGGCTATAAGAACAATACAATAAATGACCACCCCTACTGGAGAGTGTTTTCCTGGAAAGCAATGTTTGGGTTTCCCTTCTGAACCCATTGTCCCTGTGAAGCTAACCTCAGTTAAGCAGAAAACAACAATGAGTGAATGGATGAAGTGAGACTAAACGCGCGTTATTTTCAAGATGTGACAACAAATATCAAATAACAGAACCAGCAACTAATTCTAATAACCGTATTTAAATTTCAGATACTGATGTGTCTGGTAGTAGCACCTCATCACCGCTGAATACCAACAGAGAGGCAGGGGGCCAGTGGTCCTAAATCACACGCTAGCACATCAGCAGAGTATTCAGAGATTTTAAGCATTATAGAGATGCATGTGTTACCTACCAGTGGGCCATCTCTGGGAGGCATTTGAAAATGTCTTGTGGGGCAAATATATCTACTCTGAAGGCCAAGTGTTGCCTTCAGGCCTGAACTGAACACCTCTGAAACAGACAAGCTTTTTCTGTTACTTGCACTTGTCAACTGATGGACATTTAGTTTGCAAAAAAGATTACAGAGTTACCTTCTTTTTAAAAGAACACCAATCAGCAGGTATTTTGACCTCCTTTCGATGGAAACATGATAAATACTCATATAATTATCCTGGCAAAGTTACAATACATTGATATGGTTTAAAAGCATCTCAGTATCACTGTTGAAATGTATTACTGTCACATTTGTATTCCTTTGATTCTCTTACTCTATATGCTCTTAAATGAATCGTTTAATAATAATCCATTATTCCTAATCTCTCATGTTAAGTAGCCATTTAGATTGTCGGGAAGTTATTAAGTCCAGACAGCTCCACAGGGAGAAATGAGGCAGTTAAGATATAATGATTAAGAGGGTGAAAGATCATTAGGTTTGAGAAACAGCTTAAATAAGGTTATATTGTTTTTTTTTATGGAGAGAAAACAGCTTATTTTCCTGCAAAAAATACATTTGTGTTGAATCCAGAGGTGTCTTGTAAAGTGTTTGTCCAGTTTGGAGTTTAGGAGGTCAAGATAACCCAGGAGTTTTGTCAGAGTATTTTTGATTCACTCTTCAAATTGTTACCAAAGTTGCCAGATATTGAACACAGTTTACAGTCAGGATGTCAGGAACAATCAGCTAAAATGAAAAAGGTTTTTTTTCCACAAGGTACCTTTTTATTTCATTTAAGGAAAGAGCAATTTTCTAAGTTGTTTATTGTCAGCACAGAAAAAAAAATGATTACGTCTTATTGTCAGAACTGATGAGAAAGTTATTTAGATCTCCCTGATTTTCTGATGGATGCCTACAAACCATCAGCTCTTTTTGGTTAAAATTGGTTATTTAATTTACACACAAAAAAAGTAAGATCAACGTTCAATTTCAGCTTGTTTTAAAATGATTTTAGCAAAATATTTGTTTTTTTTAGTCTTTATTTATTGTTATACAAATAAATCATAAGCACCCTAAAGAAAAGAAAAGAAAAAACAAGAAAAGAAAAGAAAAGACAAGGAAAAAGACAGTACGGGGAATTTATGATAAAACTCATTGTTGTTTCTTATATCTGTTTTTTATTATTCAGCTCATGACCTTTATGAAAATATCTGCTTGTTAAATACCTGAGATAAGAGGCAACATTTATGAGTCTCTTTCTTCAAATAAATGTCCTATTTAAAGTATTCTATGGTGGGTTTTACTTTCTAAGTTATGATATTAAACGTCTTTGAATGTTATTTTTTTACAAGGAAGGTAATTTTAAACTTATTAAATGTTCTTTTAAACATTCAAACTCATAATTTCTACCAATACCACAGAAGAAAAACTGTAAAGATGCACAATAAGTGATAAAAATACTAATTAGCCACTTTTTTGCCAAAATAGATTTCAGGGCAATTTTCCAAAGTTCTGTAAAATACTGACATGATAAAAACGAATTGCAGCATATTTGTCATCTGCAATATAACTCTCATGTTTCACCACATCCTAATGGTCCTGCTGGCTGTGTACGCCTTTAACCTTATAATGAACCGTTTGAGTTTTTTTTTATTTGTGACATAAAATATTATCCTGCTTTAAGTAACATACTATGGAGCCTCTCTGTGCACAGTGAATACAGTATGTCTGAATGTCCTTCTGATGGTACCTTTTGAATGTCACAGCTGACACCGAAACATACAAGACCAAGCAACCCTTTTCCAATCTGTTATCTTCAATACCGGTGAGCCGCAGTGAACTGAAGCCTCAATTTCTTAGCTGACAGGAGCAGCATCCCGTGTTGTCCTCTGCTGCTGTAGCCAATCTGCTTTTTGGCTTGATGCGGGTCTTTTCACTGTGTAAACTTTAACGAATATCTTCACCATGTCTACATGCTTACATGCATAAATTGCTGCCATGTCATGTCAATAAACATCAATACCCGTTAAAGAAGTGTACGTAATAAAGTGGCCATTAAGCATGTATTATGCAGCAATGACAATATTTTATGGTAAACTGCAACTTTCACAGTATTTGTTTGCCTAAGATTATATTTCTTTTTTATATGTTTTAATCTGTGCTGGTCGAGAAGCACAGAATGTCAACAACAAGATGGAAAGAAAAAAAAAGAAACACAGGCAATGTAACTTGAAAGCAATCTGTTTCATCCAAGAGGAAGGGCCCATAAGTAGATCAAATCTCCGACTTCAGTGCCCTCAGACTGAGCTTGTGAATATAGGCCGACTTTAAAAGTGAAACATTGTGAAACGTTGCAGAGTGAAGGCACAGGAGAGGCTCAGGAGATTATCAGGGGGTACAAAAGAGGCGAACTGGGAGCAAGAGAAGATGAGAGAGGAGAGGGATTACTGGATCTCTACAAACAGGGAGCGGTGGGTGTGGGAAGATGGCAACAAAGTCTAGAGAAGATTTAGAAAAACTGGTGACAGAGGACAGACCAAGTAAGAAACGAAGGAGCGACACTATAATAGGATAAAAATGAAGGAAGCACTGCTGCAAAATTAAACTTTAATATCACTATCAGGCTCTTTTTAAGATCTGACGGTCTTGTCATCTGAGCAGTAAAGAATTTGCTATCTTGATTTTACAGACTGCTTCAGCTTTTAAAGAAAGGAAACATCAAACATCCTGAGTTCTCAGCCTCTCTTTTGTTGTTCACTCATTGTTGATTGTTTTTCCACAGCATTTAACGTTTGAATTTCACCTTAAATTCAATAAGAAAAAAACATAAGCCTCAGCCTAGAAAAGCAATAAATAGAAATAACTACCAACAGCAGCTTTGTTTTCACTTAACATCACATTGTACAGTCGTGATGCTCCATCCCCTCACTTTGTAATTCAAATGGATGATAAAATATTTTTTTAAACGCAGAGTGGGAGGAAAGTGGGAAGGAAGCCAAGACAGCTTTGTCAAAACATATCCTCAACTTCAATAAACAATGGGTTATACAGCATTTCTCTAAAGGAGGGAAAAATGCCAAATCTTACACAAGTGGCTAATTAACCTATCGATGTAATTAAGGCTACAGAATTGATTAGATGTGTGCGGGAAGGGAGTACACTGTCTTCTAAGAAAGTACAGGACTGTCACTTCTGATGATATTCCTAAAATATCTGATGGCTTTTCTTAAAGGAATCTTATTTCTCCTCTAAATTCAGCAGTTTAATTGAATACTGGGATCGGGGATGGTTTCTGCCTGGAAAGCATTGCTTCAAATTTACCTGGATGATAAATGATCTGGAAGTGGATACGCAGAGACTCAGTCTGAGAGGATTTTCTTCTGCTGTTTTGGTTTTACAGGAGCATTACAGATCCATTTACATAAATCGAATCCGATCTCATCATGAGCCTTAACCGTTTATCAAAACACTGAACACACAAGAAAACCTAACTCCAGTATCGACTGGCTAACAAAGCGTAGCTGAAGTATCTGAAAGCGTCTGTGTCTCTATGTCTACCTGCAGGGATCACCGTGCTGCTGTCTCTCACTGTTTTTATGCTGCTGGTTGCTGAGATAATGCCTGCCACATCTGACTCTGTCCCTCTCATAGGTACGTGAACAGCAGAATTTCTACTTTTATAGCAGAATTTCTACCTTACTCTCTCTCTCATTGTTAACAATGACACATTCCTGATCCACTCATCTTACCCATCATTAGGACTATCAGTCTTTATCCCAACCCTCATTTTTTATATCCACTTTGCATCACACCTATAATTCTCATTCATTCTAGTCCATTTAATTTTTTTTTACTAATTTGTCCCTATAGTGCAATTTCTGACTCTACAAATCCCACTCATCCACTTCATCCCTCTTTGAATCCAGTTTTCACTGCTCTCTACTCAGTTTAACCCCTTTATAAATACTATTCCTCTGCTTTACAAGTTTTCTTTTATATTCAGTATAACTTGATTATAACTACAAATAAAGTATGTGTTCAATTAGGATCAATCTGCATGCAATCCAATCAAGGTAGTTGGGCTTAAAAGTTTACATCTGCTCTCATTAAAGAAAATAGTAAATTCACACTAGAAATTTAAATAACACAAAACAGAAAAAATGTAATAATAATAAAAATTTACAAAATGATAATTTAGTAACATTATATCTTGACTTTGACTTTTTTGTTTAACAGAATAATTCTTAAAAATAAACTGTTTCAGAAAAATGAAAGTACCCTGCTAATGAACGGGGAACCTATTAGCAGGAGAAGAAATCTGACTGAATGTTCCCTAAACGTTACAGAAAACACCTTATTTAAATTATCAAAGTGTTCCTCAACAAACGCTTCGTATATATCTATCTATATATATAGATAGATATATATATAGATATATATCTATATATATATAGATATATATATAT
>JAUZNJ010008065.1:0-43921 GCA_034780135.1 Jordanella pulchra
TCACTGTTTGCGTCACATGCTGTTTTTATTTTAATTATGTAAAGCAGTTTGAAATGCCTTGATGCTGAAATGTGCTATATAAATAAAATTTGATTGATTGATTGACTAATTTCTTTATTTAATTTATCGTTAATCAATGGAGAACGTTTTATCAAAAGTCTCACACTAGAAATGACTTATTCTGTTAGGAGATGCCAATTATGACAATTTATTTAATCTTTTTTAAAGTTAAAATGCCAAATTAGGAGGCAATTGTTTCATGCTTACCTCCTCAGTCTTCCTGTTTTATTCTGGTTTGTCCCAGGAAAGGCTACAGACTAATAACGGTAAAAGGCTAATAAGGCTAGCTGAGCTCAGCTAACATCCCTTTAAACCCAGTTTCATAGCCACCTCTTTAAGTTGCAGCCTCTGCTTGACTCTTCCAGCCCACCGTAGTATGAATGGCCTTAAAACCAGAGTAGATAAATGCTTTTAACGGGTTTAAATACTTTTATTTTCTCTTGAACCTGCAGATGGCTTCTACAGGCGGCTCGCTTCCGTGTTTACTTGCCGCGTAGCCAATCATAGAGCAGAGATTATACATCGCGAGATCTCCGATTCGGACGCAATAATTAGGGAATTCATTGTTCATAAAGGACTAGATTACCAGCATTTTTCGTCTTCATTATCTAATATTATTTATTTTTTTTATAGATTAGTGTAACATTATAAGAAAAACGTTGTTCTAACTTTTTACATAAACATCTAAATCCGCGTCAGTTAAAGTTGGGTCCAAACAATAAAATGAATCAAATGGCCAAAAAAATTAAAAAGCCAATTGAAATAAAACATATAAAAATCAGATTCAAAACACAGATCTAACATTAAACTAAATATAAAGGGTGGGGCTCACCTCTGCATTCTGTTTGGCTTCATGAAACGTTTTAATCAGGTCAATTGTTCTTCTCAGTATTAAGTTCACTTATACATGGCTTATTTACTTTATAGCAGGAGTTTAGCCCCTGAACTCTGAACGGTTCCAAGAAGAGACATTTAGATGAGCTTCTCCCGTGCATCCCTTTTCCTCTAAGTTATACTGAAATTTTCAGACTTAAATTCACTTTTCATCCTAAAATGCAGCCTGGACCCTATTGTAACGAATGAGTTTAACACATTTTTAAATTGTACAGACAGTTTGTAAGGGTTTAACAACACCAACATTTGTTTCTATGACTGTAGCTGAATCTTTGATAAAAAATAATACATACTGCAGTTTAAAACTGAATATAAAACTTAAGTAACTGCACTGACTTGCTTTTAAAAAAAAAACAAAAGAGACATTAGATTTTGTGTTTCTCTTACTGGTCCATAAAGCACCACATTCATATTCAGTAAAACATTTATGTGTTTTTTTTGGAGGCATCAAACAAACCTTCCATCGATCCAACATTTCAGCATTTCTTTCTCATTGACCAGAGCAACATAAGGCATTTCAGCTTCTATGTGCCTCAGCTCTATAACAAACTCTATGAAGACCTGATAACTGTTGGTTCCTATGAAACAAGCCCAAAAACATTGTCATTTAACTGCAGCTTTTGACCAAAGAGCCTCAGCAATGAACCATTCAGCTCACTGATGAAAGAGACTAAAGATCAAGTTTGCATTTTAAAATTTATTTTCTAGTTATGCAATGCTTATAAAGCAAAGGTGATATTGTTTGTGTTAATCTCTTTGCTTGATTTCCTGTAAAACACTTTGGATAAACCTGCCTCCATCAAGGTGAATTTGAAGTGAATGAAACAGCTCATGATGCTTTGAAGTGTGTAAAGTTTGTCTCATAAACTCCAGCTGTGAGGATTTGAAGCCACTAATTTATTCATATTTTCCTCAGTGTTGGATAGTTTCTCTAGACTAATAAAGAAGCAGAAATGCAAGCAAGGAATTTTCAGCTTGTAAATGGGCTAAGATGCTAAATAACACACTGAGAAGAAATAGAAGATGAAACAGAGCACAGAATAAACACATTTAACAAAATAATAAATTAAAAATGTAAAGATAACTGACACACTTTGAAATATAATTGACATTTTTATACATTAGATCTAATTCCTTATATATCTTCAGGGTTAGTCTCTCATCCAAACCCTGCCTTATGTCCTGGTGATGTTTCTTCATGTTCTGTCCTCTCTCTGTAGGATCAAAACCTAAAAAGTCGCCATATAATAAACATTCCTAGTATTGACTGAGATGCCTTGCTACAAAACTGCAGCAGACTTTGTGGTTTTCCTTCCTTACATCATTAAAGGACTCAAAGGGAATCAGAGAGGAGGCTTCACTGCTCAGGAAGCAGCTGCTGGAGGCTTTTATTGTGAAGGAATAGAGGAGGGAGGCAGTCAGAGCAGACGGAGGACTCTGGTTTGAACTTGTGTTTTCATTCTGTCTTTGCTTGGATTCCCATCCATCCACAGAGACACAGGGAGGAAAACATGCTCTGCTTGAAAGGTAGGAGAAGATCTTCAGAGGGTTTCTGTGTTTGACCCTCTCTGATACAGAACAACAATGTTGGACAGCAGATAAATGGAGGAAACAAACTGCTGATGAGCTCCAGTGTGTTTCAGATTGCAGCTGTTTTGACCACCGTTGCCATGGTTACCGCTATGATGCTGTCCTGCCTCTGCTGCAGCGGCTGGGTCGGCTGCTGTATACCTGTAGGAGTGGGTGGCTTGTGGTGGTCTGTGGGTCAGGAGACGTGTGCATTCCTCTCCTGGCTGCGTGTGTGTTTGTGTTTAATGAGCGGCAGCCTGTTGAGGCAGGCCGAAACATCCCATTCAGCCTCGAAAACACAGAGGCTGCTGCAGCTGCAGGGAACAGAATCAAAACAACTACTTTAGTAACATCCTCCATGTTTTCCTCGACTTTGCTCCTGAAATGATTCCTTTGTCTCATGCTGCTCTTATCCCACTGAGGCTGAGTTGTTGTTCTGTAATTCAGGCTTTGGAGGAATCGTTCTGTGTCATTTCGTTGTCAAGCATCAGTGTGGACTGTAGTTATTTGTAATTTTTTTTTCTTCTGCAGGATCAGTTTGCCAGATATTTGGTTTTCTGCTCCTGATATGAACGCTTTATGTTTTATATTTTCTCCTTCAGTTAGTAGGATCATTTCACCCCCTTAAGAAGCATCACACTTATAGACTCATCTTTCATCCTCTTTTTAGTGTTTTGTTCATTTTTCTCCTTTTTTTCTCCTTATTTCTGGTTCCTTTTTTATGATCTTTTTTATTTTAATTGTATCTTCACTATGTCTGAGTTTTGAACAGTGTGTTTATCTCTTTGTGTTATTGTATGTTTGAAGCTACTTTGCAGATTTTCTGTCTAATTTGAACTTTTTCTTGTTTTTTTTTTTGTTTTAATGTCGCATATCTTTGCAGTTCTACCATTTTACAGTCTCTGTTTTTAGTGCAAAGAAAACCTGTATATCATTTCAAGACACTCTACAAGACGAATAAATCCACCTCATCTCTGCTTGGTTCAGTAGACATCAGCCAAATCATAAAACCCAGTTTAAGAGTAAATAGTAAAGAGTCCAATTCAGCTGGGTTATATTTAAACCTTCATCCTTTTATAATATGGTTATCAAAGGTAGGCCTCAGTTTGAGCAAGCATGAGGCAACAGTGGGAAGGAAAGGACTCCCTAACACGCAGAAAGGTCCAGCAGAACCAGAACCAGGCTCATTACAAACCCTCGTCTGCTGGGACCAACCAGGTTATGAGGACAGAAGGATATATTTCCTGTGGGAAAGAAAAACAGCAATAATATCAGCAATAATTTGAACAGCGAATTCGTTGAGGAGAGAAACGCATAAAAAGGGAAGCAGTAAAGTAGCATCAGTTTCTATCAAAGAGGAGCAGAAATCACACCTTTTTTTCTCATCTGGTTTGTTTTCTTTTATATTAGTTTTGGTATATTTGAGACTAACTCTAAAGGAAGCTTTTTGTTGTCTGGCTGATATTTCATTGAGCCTTTGATAAAGAGCTGAAAAATGGTAACATTTCCATTTAAC
The DNA here is from genome assembly GCA_034780135.1 of Jordanella pulchra. NCBI lineage: Eukaryota > Metazoa > Chordata > Actinopteri > Cyprinodontiformes > Cyprinodontidae > Jordanella > Jordanella pulchra. The sequence goes on from JAUZNJ010008065.1 coordinate 4,040, forward strand.
AGATCATGTCCTTTAAACTTGGGCAACATGAAAACCTGGTGCACCAAACGTGTGTCCAGTGGACAGATCCAGTTATTAGGAATCATCCTGAGACTAAACAGAAAAGACATCAGCAGACATCCAGCAGCTCGGCTTCAGTTTGTTAGAGTCTGACACTCAGCTTCTGTTTTACTTTATAAAGTTAAAATGCTTCTTTTCCATTTTCCCAGACGACTGCTGGGTGTTTTACTGTAATTTAATGTATATTATCATCTAATCTGACAGAACATCTTTCCTCAAAATAATAATGGTTGAACTGAGTGGAATAAAATCCATCAGATTTTAAACCGCCTCCAGCAGGAGGTCGATGACCAGAACCAGGGACTGACTGCAGGAGGAGCAGGAACAGGCTGCAGACAGATGGGAATCCTGCTCCTGTGTGGGTCAGGTGATCCAATCAGCTATTAATCAGATCAATGTGACCATCAGACAGGAATATCCTGTTTTCTCTCTCTGAGGCTGATTAGATTTTTCTCTCTCCAGCGGAGCGTCTTTCACCAGTCTGTCTGCCTCTCTGTCTGCAGCTTCACATCATCAAAACATCACAGATCCACAGTTTTCACTTCCAAACCAGCCCTGCTGCAGGTTCACTCCTGATTGATCCTCATGCAGCAGCAAGCTCAGACCTTCAGTAAACCAGGGGATCACTTTTGATATGATCATTTGTCCATTTAAAGTCAGAGCTGGCTGGGTTTTTCCTTTCTGCTCATTTATAATCCCTGTGTGATATTAGCTGCAGATTCAGTAATATTTGGTATAATCAAGATGTCTTTGTGGCACGTTTTGGTTCTGTTTCAGCTTTTTTGGTGCCAATTTTCTCTCTTTCTGTGAATGTTTGGGTCGTTTAATATCATCTTGGTAACTGTAGTGGCTGTTTGTCTGTATCAATGTGCTTCTTTTGATTTATTACTGGTTTTTATGGTCGTTTTTCTGTAGTTGTGGTTGCTGAAGGTCTGTGCATTGTAAACATATGCAGCTACCACAAACCAAAATGGTGGTTCCTTGTTCCAATAGATATTTCATCCAAACAAGAAGTCCTGATGAGAAAATCCAAGAGATGTTAGTACTTTACAAACGCCTCTGTTCCCACTTCTTCAATCTGGTTAAGTTTCATTTGGCTTCTTGATTATTTTCAGAGTTTTAATAATGTTTTATTTTATATGTCAGTTTATCAACACTTTGATTTATTTTGGTGGTTTTGCTTGGTAAAACTTGAACGTTTATATTGACCTGTTTTACTGTAACAACTCATAAAAGGACCATGGTTGCTTTCAGCGAATGCAAACACCAGGATCTATTTTCAGCGCAGGATTAATCCATGTTTGAACTTGTCTGCCTCTCAGAGTTTGTTTCAATGCTTCATTAAATGTTGGGTGTCAGCAGGTTCTTGCTGAAAACCAGGTTCTGGTCTTTTGGTTTCTGGTTCTGAGGGTCAGAAATGACTCAGTAACAGAGCAACATGTGGTGGTGAGCATGGAGGTAAACCTGTCCCACGCTGGCCATCTGCAGACCTGGATAATCCCTGTTAGTAGATTAAACCTGCAGAGAGGAGGCAGAGCAAACTTCTGTCAACAGGTTAGAAGAAAGAGCTCCTTTCCTGCAGGACTGTCCTGTTTTTGGACTCATTTAGAAGCAGAAGGTTTGGGATGTTTGGAGGTCTGTGGTTTTCTGGTGGAGGAATGAGGAGAAGCTGCACTGAGCTGCTGTTTTTCCTCCAGATCTGGACTCTTCCACTCTTTGAACATTATCCTGTCAGCAGACAACTGGGAAGATTTCACTGAAGCTTTGACCAGAAAACTGAACAAACTCTACATTAACCCCTGAATACATTTTCTCTAAAAAGCTATACATGTCTTTTCACTTTCTCTGGAAGGATTTCAACGGACTCTGGATTAAATGAGTTTCTGGATTAAGTCTAAGGAATCTCCTAGAAGGCGAGGCTTAACATTGTTCATTTTCAGCAATTATTTGAAGATTTTTAGGACATTAAATGCAGAATGAGTGAACATATTTTCCAAGCTTCAGAGTAAATTTTTTAATCTGTAATGCTAATTATTTACAATTGATCACCAATATTGTCTTGAAAGAACTAATACCTTTTTTACATTTCAACGTGATCTGTGTCATTTTTTGGGGGAGAAATTATAAAAACCGTCAATCTGGACCGTTTATGATGAAACGTTTGAGCTCTTTGTGGACATTTGATGACGCGGGAACCGTTCATCATCCAGCCAATCACTGATCAGAATGATTTCCTACGTTGAATGTCTGGGAGGGGAGGGGGCGGGGCCTGGCGTGTCCTCACACTGCTGGAATAGGGGGCCCGATGAAGAGCAAGATGAGCTTCTTCCTCGTAAGATGGCTGCCCTCCAGCCTAAAACGGAAGGCAGCCTGAGACGGCGCCTGCTCAGCGCCAAGATCTACCAACAGACCGCCATGATGGGACTGAACCCAAACAGGCCAGCTTCGCCTTTTGGTGACAAAAAGCCCCCCCCACCTCACCCTCAGTGTAACCCCTGGCACCTCCCACCACGACAGCATGTCCACCCTTCTCTTCCCCCAGAGGCTCATGGGAAACTATTCCTCTCTCTGGAATCTTGTGGGAAGCCCCCGATTAACACGCTGCCCGTTCAGGTGCAGCGCCCCTCCTGCCCTGTCCTCACCCGGCGCCGCACTAGTTGCTGCCCACCGTCCCCAGCGCCTCGCCCCTGCTACGGGGCCCCTCCACCCATGAGTGTCACAAACCCTCCAAAGGAACCGGAGGTCCCACCACAGTATCGCTACCAGCCCACCAAGAGGCGCAAGTCCAGGTTCCTTGGGTTCAGACGTAGCCAAAAGAAGAGCTTAAAGGTGGAGGCTCTGCCCTCCACCCCCCTCCTGCCAAAAGGTACGGCTCTGAACAGTTGAGTTTGGCGTTTATGGTTTGATTTACTTTAAAAACGACCCACAGATCTCCTGAACTTCCTGCTATCTTAATCTGTTAATGTCTGGTTGTTTTTGGTCGTTCTTTGCTCCAGTTTGTTCCAGGATGGTTTCAGTTCATCTGATCTGATTTTGTTGGTATCAGTTTTCATCTTCATTTCGTCGGACTAATCAGAGTTAATTTAATCATTTCAGTGTAAAAATCAAGAAGACATCTCAGAGACGGTTGGCTAATCGCACCACATAGACTCAAAGTTTCACTCCAAAACAACAAAAAAAAACCCAACAAATTCTCCATCCATTAAAAAACCAAAATTGATTTTGTGCTTTCAGGATGTCTGGAAAAATGATGACTCTGCTGTCATTGAATGACATTAATTACAGAAATAGAAGCAATCACAAAAGGTTGCTGTCATGTTGGGTTTTTTTAAGCACAGAGCCCACATGCAGAACACCAAGACAAAAGAGCAAAATCAGATTTAAGATTTTTATTTTAAGAGAAGTACGCAGGAGCGAGGTGAGAGCCAGGTCCAGGGAGGAAACACCGGCTGAAGCAGTCACTGGGAGAGAGAGCCGGTTGATGATGTTCAAGGCCAGTTGGCAGAAACTAGTAAGATTGAGTCTTACTGTTTGGAGAATGGTTCCAGGTTTTGAAGGGAGGTTTTGGGTGTCCGAGGTCCTTGTTTCCTGTGTGGGTCCAGGATTGCGGTGGGAAACGGACAGGTTGGATCAGGGTGGTCAGAGACCACAGGAGCGGTTTGGCTGCCAGTCGTGGGCGTAGAAGATCCAGGAGAACAACGGAGGAATGAGTCTGAGAGTTCGGGCATCCAGTGGGTAAAAACCACGCCGTCACGAGGGAATGTTTTGCTCAGGAAGGTAGCCAGGAGCAAAACAGTAAATCCTGACTTCCAGGAGAGCACCTGAAGGCAACAGGAAAAACATAGAGAAATAAGTTACTTGGAGAATCAGGGCAACGAGGAGAAAACTCAGAGATTAGACTCAGGAGGCTCTGTGGTACCAAAAGCTGGCAAACACTCGGCGCCGATGACTTGACAGCAGCTCCTTAAGTGCAGAGAGTTTGATGAGGCTGGATAGAAAACACCTGTGCCGCTGGGAGCCACACCGCACTCCAACCAGAACCTGGCGCCATCTGGTGGTGGAATAAGGACAGGCGCACAGGAGAACAGCAAACACCCACAGCAGAATAACAGAGGACCCCGGATCATGACAGTTGCAGCCCAACTGAATGATCACAAACAGTATTGGTTCTAAAATGATCCCACATGGGTTTGGTTTTGGTTCTGGTTGGATGGTCTTCACTAAATACTGGTTCTTTGAAACAAATCTTCAATCTTCCTAACTGGAAACGTCAGTACCAGTTATGTTGGTAACAGGTTAGTGCTGACTGCCTGATCCTGTTCTTGTTGAAATAATGTGAACCCAGTTAGTCCAGCGTTGGATCCAAACTGGTCTCCCTGCTGCAGTATTTATTGGTTGAAATCTACTGTTCTACCAATCTACTTGTTGGCTGTTTGATCCAGAATTTTACCAAAGACTTTGGTCCCTGACATAAGCAGATATATTTTAGTTTTAGTTAGTCCTGTTTTAAACTTTATCTTTGGACCCAGATAGAATCGGCTAACATGACTCAGCTGCGATGACAATTCCTCTTCATTCAGATAAGATTGCCGGGATAAATTATAACTTATAACCACAACAAAAAAGGCTCCCAAGTTGGTTTGTTCAGTTTATTTGGTGAATAAACCAGCTAGGGAGCTATAATTAGTGTGCAGATCATTTTTATTTTGTCTTATTTGCAACACCTTGGTGTTCAAGCACCCAGTCTCAACTTTTTTGGGATGTGCCTGATTTTGCAACTTTAATAAATGATAACATCATTTGTAAAAATCTGAACAATCACTTTGAAAGTCCTGGTCCAGGCCAGAACCAGCTAATCTGGTTGGTCTTGAATACAAACCAAAGAAGATCCAGTGTGGCTTCAGTAAGAAAATGTTAAGAATGTTTTTAAAAGTATATTTACTTTTTACCCCAAATTTACCTGGAGTTTGTGTCCCTACAAGCACATGAAGCCATGGGTTTCATGTTTCTTCTGCTCTGAATATGTGATTCTTCCTACATTTGCTGCTCCAACATTTCTCAGAGGAAGATGAGACAGAGGAATCTAGAGTGAGTAACGATGTGATTCCCGTCCAACAACCTGCTCATTAAAGGCTGAATCTTTTTAAAATACTTCAGAGGAACAAATGCTCTGGGAAATAATCCAAATAAGAATAATGTTCAGCGTAGAATATGTTGAAGCTATTAGCATATTTCTAACTGTACACTGAGACCATGAGACCACTGCTCTGTGATGGCATGCAGCAAACATACAGTATAAGTGGAGAACCATCCATAATGTCCACTTCGATTTCTCTGATGCCAGCATTGATGTAGAAAAGTTCATAGATTTTAAAATGAACATTTAGCTTCTAACCATAGTTTTTAACAAAGCACATATTATAGCTGCAAAGGAGGAAGGGTTGATCACACCAGCAGTTTCTGCACTGGCTCTAAACCACGAAACAGTCTTTAGAAAACATTAGTGGTTATATTCCTATCAGAGCAAATAGATTCCTTAAGTGATGATTATCTGGATGTGTTTTCTTCTTTTTATGCGTTTCTGCGTCTCAGCAGGAATCTCATTGTTCTCATGTCTGCTGTCCAGAAGGTCTGCCTGTAAAATATGTTTGTGTTTTCCTAAATGTGAGGAATCCAACTCTCTGTTTTCACAGTTGCTTTTTTCATGTTTTAGTCAGAATAAGAAATCTGGAGCTCTGCTAACAGCCTCTGACTCACAGCGTGTGAACATCTGATCAATAATGCATCGCAGCTCCAGTTTGCTGTTCTTGTCAGATAACACACAGAACATAAACACTGCGGCTCTCTATCTTTTCTCCCGATGACCTCTTCTGTGAGTAATCCTCTCCAAGTGTGTGTATTTGTGTGCATGGATTAGCAGCAGCTCCATACGCTAAACTAAAGGCTAATTCCTGTTCCAACAGATGAGCAGCCCGTATGGCTGCAGCAGCTGCTGCCTGGCAGCTTCACTTTCAGCCATGTTGTCTGGAAAAACTGTAGTTAAAGTAAAGGTCTAAGGATAAAAACAGCACATTTCCCAAAAAGCTAATAACCGTTTTTTTATCTTATGAAAAGGAGAAAAGATTAATTTATATAATAGCGATGAAAATTTGATCAGCTGCTCTGTGCAGTTGTTTGAATTCAGCTACAGTGGAGGATTCCAGACCTTGAACTGCCTCTGAAGATCACGTGACCAAATCTTAGTTAGATTCAGTTCCTGACTTTGACTAGGCCATCCATCATAAAATCTTTTTCTTGTTTATGTTTAAGAGTTATGTTGAAGTGGGCTTGTGGTTTTTGTATCATTTCTCTGCTTCTCATTCAGGTGTGGTTAAACGTAAGGTTGAACTGAGGATCTGACTTTGGTCTTCAGAAACATCTACTACTACTACTAGAAACTATCTAGTCCTTTAGTTTCAAAGCTGTACCAAAGCATTAGACTGCAGGCACCATGTTCGAGTGTCTTAGCTTTAGCTTGATGTGTGTCTTTAAGCAGTAAAAGAATGAAAAGTACCGACTTATCTGGCAGGTTATTGATGCATTTAATAAGGTCCAGCCTGAAGGACATTTCATGGGTGAAACCACATATGAGTAAATGTCTTTCTGAGATCCACAGGACACAGTCAAATGACTGGGCCCACACCCAGGCCAGCTTCTACTCCCACAAAAAACTCGACCACCTGTTAATTACAAGAATAATCAACACCTAGTCACACCCATACACACAGACATAAATGAGAATAAATAACCTAGAATCAACTAATAAAGTACATTTAAATTAGAAATTTGATGCTGATTTTTAAACCTATAATTATACATGTGAAATATTAAGGAGAACACACTGGCTCTAACAGCTGCATTATTGCCAATGTCCAGGTTAACCATCATTAGATAAATTATGGTTTTAGTAAAACATAGTCCATGTAAACCATAATAAAGGTAAACAGTAGTCAAGACAAATGGTAAAACAGTCAGCAGTAGTCATATTTGTCAGTAAAACACATTTCTTATTATATTTAGAATAATCATGGTGAAGATTCTCGACTTATTTTCTGTTTTATTGAAGATGTTTTGCCTTTAATACAAAAGGCTGCTTCAGACTCCAGACAACAACCTCTGAACACTTTAAATCCAACATTGTTTAGAACGAAAGAGCCTTTATATTAGAGATGAAAAATGAGAAGTCCTGTTTTCTTCCACTGAGGAACTTAACAGCCAGAATAATTAGGAATCTAAAGGAATGAGGATTGATGAACGTTTTGGTTCGAACTCCACTGTTCCTGGTTTTTGATAAAAGAAGGATGACACTCCAGATTGAAGCCCCTTGGTACTAAATTTAACAGAGTGAGATCATGTGTCCTACTTGGCGTCTAATTAATGAAACTAATTACAGTGGTGGGGGGGTGTGTGAGGCCGAAGATGAACAGACAGTGATGCCATCAGCCTTGAACACTGTAATTAGCTGCTCCTTATGGCCCACATAGTCGACACATTTACCAACTGGAACTGTCCCAGTTTGTGACTGGTGATGAAGGTGAGGATGTAGGTGAACTCAATTAACCACATAAAAACTAATTATGGAGCAATCAGCCTCGCAGGCTAAAGAACAGGTCCTAAGATGCTTGCTGGGACTAGCTAATGGTCCAGAAAGGAACTCCTGAGCAACATTAGCATGAAAACACAACATAGAGACAATGTAACACTGGCTTTAAAGGGTTATGTCCTTTGAGAATAGAAAAACCCGTAAAAAAACAGCATTATCTAAAATAAAACCCTACCGTCAGCCCAGACTTTCCCAAGGAATCATGGGTATCTGCTAAACCATCAGGCAAATCTTTCATGGGTCAAAAGGAGGAAAGTCAATCTAAAACCATTTTGAGACATTAAAGTATATCTTGCAGATCATTTTTTTCTCTTCAAAGACCTCAGAGTAAGAAAAACCACAAAAAATAGGGGTGCATGATATTATCACCAGGGTATCGGTCGATATTACCTTTAAAATTGAATATATGGTCCATATTTAACATTTCACCAAAATAAATGATGTAAAGGACTCTGTTACAAACAATGGAGGATTGTGTCTGCAGGTCCAATTGGAAGCATACACTCAACTTCTTCCTCTTTCCTTAGTCTGCTACAGGAGAGATGATGATAGTGTTGTATTCGAGACCACACCAACCAAGACCAAGGAGTACTGAGACCGAGACGAGACCAAAACATAGAGCTTACATGGTCTTGGCCTCTAAATGTCTTGGCCTTGTCTTGGTGCTCCTTGGTTGAGTCTTGACTAAAACACTAGATGAAGTGAAAATATTGGTGGTGTTGATGTGTTTTGAGGTTTCAGAGACAAAGGGGCTGATCTGACAATTAATGACATCAAATAAACCATGATAACAGACCAAAGGAGCAGCAGAAGGCGCAATAAGACCTCAAAAAGATCAAAGCAATTTCAACTACACTACAGAAGAAAATCACAAAAAGATGAGAAGCAAATAATGATACAGAGCTACTGCAGATACACAAAGCAACAGAAGAGACATAAGAAAATGAGGATATAGTAATAACGATGCACCAGGAGGCATCAACAGCTTTAACTATAGCAGAAGTTGTTGCACTAAGGCCCACAGAAGGTTATAAACATGGCAAAAACACTCAAAGGTGAAAAAAATGATTGCAAGAAACCAAAAGAAAGCAGGACAAAGTGCATTTCTATAAATAGACAAAAAATAAAGAAAAAAAGAGATTGTTCAATAAAAGTAACAAACAGATAATGACAATGCCTGTTAAAGACAGTTCATGTCGAAATGCACACATTTCCCTAAAATATTCTGAGACTAAATGATCATAGTTTAGAAATGGTGTAAAAACTAGCAAAAAAAATTAAAAACCCAACCCAAATTAAAGATTACAATAGTATGTTCAGGATTTAAAAAACATAAAGGGGACATAGGCCTACTGGGGCAAAGAATATGTCATAATCAGGACTTTTGTTATTCAGACGATGCAGAACTGGCCTCATTATTCGCTGTATGTGGATTTTTCCCTCCTTTTATGGTTTAATAGACCCTGAGGACAAGCTTAGTCTCTTCACTGATGAGCTGTCCCCACAAAGATGAAAACACAAGAACACAGAGAATAAAAGATAAAGCATCAGAGTGGCTCACATACAGAAAACACACACTTTCCCTTCATCTTCAAAGCAACACGTTCCTGCAGCATTTGCAGGTAACCTTCATCACCTGGTGACACTCATGAAGGGCGCACACGTGCACTGGCTTGCTGCCAGCGTGGCAGGTGTGGGTCGGTGAATGTGAGAGAGGAAGAAAGAGGTTGGGGAGAACAGGAGAGAGAGGAGTGGGAGGAGAACAGCGTCGCAGCGAGAGGAACTGCATTACTGCTGCTGCAGCCTCCGGAGTGTGTGTGTGCGTGTGTGTGAGGCTGTGTGGCGTCGCCATGGTTCTGATCGGAGCAGCCATCAAATCCGTCCTCAGATACCTCAGCAGGACCACAGGTGAGTGACGCCGTATGGATTATGAGTCGATGGAAATGTGGGTCAGGGAGGATCAATAGATACGTATTAGTTATGAATCTTTGAAGATGACCTCATATAATCTTGGTCTATGATTGGCTGATGAGTGTCCCATGATTAGTCCCATGAACTACTACTTCTTTAGTATTTAATGTTTCTACTCCACTGCTGCTGGAGCTTCTTCATTCTGCTGCCATAAGGAGCCCAGAAATTCAGTGGCTCTGGTTCTTCCCAGGAGACTCTGGTAACATCGAACAGTCTGAGGAGCCCTCTGGAGATCATGTAACTGACTCCATCGGTCTGAAGACCTTGGAACCTTTGCAAACAGCCATGGAAACTGGAACCCTGTTAAGGACTTCCAGAAGGTCTGACTACTTTTCCAGTTCTTCTCTCCACTCATCATGCAGAACCTAACTTCTTTATTTCCTTGTCTGGTTTCAAAGGGGAAACTTTACAGCATTGGTCCGTCAACCTGGGACCTTATTATTGGGCATGGATCATTAGTGGAGGCTTTTCTGATGGTCTCAAACCACCTAACTGGAGATTGTAATGGTTACTGTGGTTTGACCATAACTTATAAGAAGCGATTGGAACAGTTGTTTTGTCATGAAGTCTTTAACACTTTTTTAAATATTTTTTAGTATTTGTACTGTTTCTCTAATAGACATATTTTGACTTGTCAACTTCTCGACCCTCCTTTTTTACACCTGAACTCATTAAATGCTTCTCAGCAATGTTTGAAATAAACTATATGTTTCTATATAGGAAATATGTTCTCAGACTAATTGTGTTGTGCTTTTGAAACTTTGTTCACCTTTAAAACACCTGCATGACGCTCACCAGGAACATCTGCCACCAGCTTAAATACGTCTGAGGCTTTTAAAAGGCAACTCAGACAAAAAACGTTGCAACATGCTAAAACTCCCAGAGAAAATGATAATCATATTATGAGCATCTAGGTTATCTGTGTGAGAGGGGGCCATAAAGGGCCAACAGTAGATGGAAAGAATAATTAGATAGAAAGGCTATTACAAGAAGCCAACTTTAAGGGAAATTAATATTTAATATTTCAGAAAACGCCTCAACTGGACAGATTCCCCAAAGATCTGCAGCACCCACTGGAGGAGACCTCTGTGGCGGTAAATTTGATGTCTCCCTCTCATTTATCTTAAAACAGGAGTTCACCCGGAGCTGTCCTACAGCTTCAGGAAAGAATAACAACACTGGCCATATTTTCTGCTTATATAAGCAGCGATAAAACGTCTCGTCTTATAAACACGAAAAGTAAAGTAGTCTCAGTGTGACTGACTAAATGTTATATGAATAATAAGAACTGCTAAAACAGTGAAAGTCTTGATGCAAGTAGGAGCCATCTTAAATGTGGAAATCCTGTATGGCGGTTTTGCCCCGACTCCCCAAATAGTAATTACGACTTTTGGCAGTGCTCCAGTTGAAGTTTCCAACATGGAGGTTGGAAATTCAAATTTCCACTTAAAAATGTTAAGTCGGGCAGCTGGTATTTGGAGTTTCTTTACAAAGAAGCAGTCATGAGTGAAAACGATCGTTCTGATGGAAAGTTTATGTGGTTTGCTCTCTAGCCAATGTTATGTATTCTATCCACTAGCTTAATATTTGAATATCATGATCACATCAGTAGGGTGATTGTCAGGTCTTTATTTAGTATAAATAAATCCATCTCTATAAAGATATGAGGAGTTTAGTATTTCTTTTAATATCGGTGTTTTCTGAGTAAACCTAAGTTCAACACCTTTCATTTTATTATGGTCTGATGATGAGACCATTGGGGGCGACCACAGCCTCTAATGCAACAGGACCAAAAACGTCACTTTTTTTCTTTTCTTTGCTATCTTCTAGGCTTTTTAAAGCTGACTTATTTTGGGTGAGAAGAGAAGCAAAACAATGCTTACTCATCCCCGTTTCTCTTGACACTGAAAGTGAGAAATCTAATTAGATTCCTATTTATTGTTTTTACTCATAAAGACTGTATTCCTCTAGTGTAAAGCCTGAAGTATGTCAGCAAAGCATAAACATGATGTGTTTGCTGTAAAGCAATAATATGCATGAGATCATATTTCATGTGCAGTTAAACTGAAGCTAACCAGTTCAGTGATTAGTGATTTACCTCTGCATTTTGGATGGAGGATGTGATTTTTTAGTAGCTCCTGGCAGGAAAAAAATAATGTGTCCTTTCGCGCCCGCCTGATCCTCTCTATAACCTCTCTCAACGTGATTCATTGAAGCAGAGTTACACTCTCTACCAATATTTCATCGTTTTTTTCTGGAACACATCCATTAAGAACAAATCAAAGTTTTTAAGACATATAAAAACACAAACAGCCATATTTCCTCACATTAGCCATTGTTATGTAATACTTTCCTTATAGACTCTGATTAGCAGAAAACTGTGTTAAATGCCACATCTGTCCACACATCTGTCCACTAAATCTCGCTGCAAGTCAAACTGCTTCTCCTTCAAATTAAAAGCCCCTGAAGCACAGAACCCAGGTCACCTTGAGGACTGCTGAGAGCTGCAACTTCGATCATCGCAGCTCAGCTCTCAGTGTGAGGAAATCTGCTGAAACCAGAACAAACACAGAAGGCAGATCCGTGCTGATTAATTCTCTCTGTCTGTCCATCTTTGTTTCTGTCTCTGCAGCAGGGGACGGGGACAGTAAATGGTCTGTTCACTACAGTACCCAGAAGCCTCAGCATGGTCTTCGCTTCATTCCTGGGAAAAGACGATCGGGCAGTGCTGATGACCTGCGAGGTGAGATGGTTGCCGTAGCTACATATATAAGAAATATCCCTCTACGGTCTCATAGTGGGAAAATGTGTCCTCTGCTTTTAATTCATCCAAACAGGAAGCAATCTGGGATTAAGGGTGTTCCTCAGGGACCCCATTTTTTTACAGTGAGTTCATTCTATGAGCAGTTTTCATAAAAGATCTCCACTTAATATATATACCGATAATGACCATTTATAATGGTTCCCAGTAAAACCAGACATGTTGCAAAGGTTCTTGATTCCTTAAAGGAACAGATTAAAGTAAGATGACTAGTTTAGAGAACAATCTGTTAGAGTGAAATAATAATTTAAGAAGGAAACAAACTGTGTTTACCACAGGCAGCAAAGCCTGGTTTAATCCCCTGAGTTTAGAGGTCTTTTATGTCTGAGTGACTCACAGTTTAGCTCAGAGTGATTTATTAAAATAAGAAAAACAGAATGAGAAGGCAATGGATGGATAATGGGTGAAAAGCTGTTAAAGTCTTCATAAAAGTGAATGACCTTCAGAAAGCCAGGAGCACTAATGATGATGACTCCTTCAAAACACTGTGAGAACGGCTTGTATGCTTGGATACAGACTGATAACAACTGAGTCATTTCTTTTCTTTGCATTGCAGAGAAAGTAAAATATGCTTGTAATTTATCAGTCATGGCTTTCTCTTCTCTTGAAGTTATTGATTGAGTGTTTATGATCCTGAAATGAAAAGTTATTGATCTGCACACGTACAAGTGAAACCATGAGTGTTGCAGTTAGTCTGCAGTGGGCTGCAGGGGTTTGCATCACACAGCACTCTGCTGCAGACTGAAACGCAGCGGCTGCAGCAATGCATGTTACCTCTCTGCAGCACAGAGGTCGTAAGCTGCCCTTTTGGTTAACGGGTTAAATAGTGACAGATTTACTGACTAACTGATTGCCTCTTAACATCCACAGCTACATGCCTTTGCTTTTTATGTATTCACAGCCTGCAAAGGGCTGACTCAGCATGACAGCTTTAAGCTCCGCCCACCAAGCCCCACCTTTGCTCCATTCTCTGGCCTCGACCAATCAGAGGGCAGTACTCACAGAGGGTGGCGGAACAGAGGCAGAAAGATGGTAAGCTGATGTGAAGGTGGTGTTTGTGTTTGTAACTCATGGATTCTAATGAGTCTGAACAGACTGCAGGAAAACCAAACCCTAAATGGGCATAAATGATGACTGAGCCTCTACCATCCTGCAGGGATTGTTTTAAATGAGGCCCCAACGCTGAGAAATACAAGCCACAACACAAGTTCTTATTAATTATTCAACCAGAATGTTTAGGTTCTTCTTCTGCATCTCCTTCAGGGTTTATAATTAAGGTTCTTACAGGCTCATTAATGGGCTTTGATTGGCACAGATGAGATATAAATTTTACATTGAGAGTTTTTAAGCCATAAACCAGCCTGCTTGTTATTTCACATCCTTTCCTTTCTTTGAATAGGTCGTAAATGTCCTGCTTTAATTACCCCTCGTTTAGTTTAATCTGCAGCTATGAGGTTGTCTTGCACTGCCACCTGCTGGTCAAATCCAGGCCTTGACCCAGTTTTTTCATCATTATGCTGCGTCCACAAATCTCTAATTTTCTACCTTTTTTTCTCATTTCTGTCCTTCCCACCCACCTCTACTCCTCTCAGAGGATTAGAGTCTTGAACTTTCTCTCTCAGTCTTGTTTTTCAGTTTGTTTCAAGTTTTCACTTTGGAGAAGAAAGGTAAATAGGGACTGATCTTCCTCAGTTTAGCTTTGATAGATATTAGAATTGTATTTTAGACCCCAGATAGTCCAATGCTTCCTTTATCAAACCCCAAAATGGATTAATCTGTGTTTCTGTTATGTGATATGTAAAAAAAAAACAAAAAAACGTATTTGTTTGTTAGTCTTCAGCATCTTCGGATGAAGATGAGAAGTTCTTCCTTACCAACCCTCGACCCATGACTCCACTAGTCCTTAATCCCATCAGTCTCACCTCCGCCTGGGAGGACCTTGGATCAGAAAGTGAATCAAACTCCAACCTGGACATGGAGCCCTTTCAGCGTCTTCCAACACCGGAGGAGAAGATGAGACAGCAGGCAGACGCAGTTGCAGCTGATATAGTTCCTATCAATGTAACAGGTACAACTGACACATCTGAAACAGAAATTATGTCCTCATAAGGACAGCAGAAAAGCACCTGGAAACTGACAGACAGTGGTGTGGCCAAGACTTAAGAGGTTTCAATTAAACCCTATAAAATAATGTGAGGTTTTTTTGTGATTTAATTTAGTCCTCAACCCGATGTGACCACAATTCAAATTAATAATGTTAATATTACTTTAAAAAAAGTTTCAGTTATGCTCTTTGGAGATCTGACATCTGTTAAATCTAACTGGATTCTTCATTTCAACCAAAATTGCTTAAATTCCTGTATCAGTCAATTGTCAATGTTGAAGATTGCCACATGTTAGCGAGATTTATTTTTTTATGTCAGTTTTCATTCAATTATCATTTTAAACAAAGAGCTTACTGGTGTAATATAACACCCATTTACATTTCAGTCCAATTCAGTGTGGGGGAATGAAATGATAAATACATAGCTCATTTTTTAGGTTTTGGTGTTTCTCACACTCAAATACAGATGCTAGTTTTTTGACTACACTAACTTGCTTCTGATTAGCTGATGATTAATCCTTTTTTATTTTAAATGTTCACACAAAAATGTTTTAAACCCACATATTTGAAGAATAAATCGTTTGAGGTGCGAAATGAAAAGCAGCATAAAACTGTCCATTCAGAATCAAAACTCAAATATCAAGGTTTCCCATTGTTGTTCAAAACCAGACTCTTCTGGACTTCCAAGCACCAAAGGCACCCTTGGTTTCATAGTGGCAGCTGCCTGTGTTGCCTGTCGGAAAAGCCGGCCCTGCCTCATGGACCTTATCTTCAGCTCTCAGACTCACGTTAAACCGGTCAATTCTTAGAAGTTTTACTGTAATGTAAGCACAATTTGATACCAATTCAAATTACAGCTTTAAAACCTTGACCTGGATTCAACAGTTCACATTTATTTTTAGTTCAAGGTCTAAGGTTTAATTTTTTTCACTGGATTCAAAACTTTTATGAACATTGTTTTCAATTATCTTATATGTTATGTTTATTTGCATTTAAGGTGAGAGTTTCGATCGGCAGGCCAGTTTTCGGAGGACCCTCTCAAACACAGACTCACTGAATCGAAGACCTCATAAACTGAGCCGCCGTAAGACCGTTTCTGCTATATCAGATAATGTCATCCCCAAGCCATCAGTTTCTTTGGATCTTCCTGGGCAGTACTCCACTGTGGGTCGACCCGTTTCCTCAGCCTCTCCCTTACAACAACAGAAGAGCAGAGAAGTGGAAATGGAGGAAAGTGAAAGAAACAGAAAGGAGGGGCAGTATACCTCAAGAAGAATCAGAGCCCCAAAAGGAGAAGGCATGTCCAGTCTGATGGCCTCCCTCACCTCCTCATCGAATACAGGCGAACAGCCCGTCTCCTGTCAGTCACCTCCCTCCAAGATCCATAGCCTGCTCCGCATGCCCACCAATTCCTCTCTGAGCTCTGAGGTCAGCTTTGAAAGCACCACCCATACAACGCTCAGTGCCTCTTCGTCCTATAGCCAGGTCAGTTCAGCAAAAAAAACAAAAACATTTTTAAATCCATACTGAATTAACCAAGATCAAATTAAAGATTGTGTCTCTTTTCTTCTCATTTCCCCTTCAGTCACAGGATCAACAAGGTTTCCCAAGCGACTTTCAGCCACTGCTGCTCTATGACCCCAATGTCAGGGTCATACCCCAGTCTCCCGCTTCCTCATCACCTTGTTTTCCTGCTTCCCCTGTCAACTCATATACCTCTGACATCCCCAGTCAACTACAATCACAGTGGTCCGATCCCAGTGAAATGGCTTTAGATGAAGGTCCCTCTCATGGCCTCTCCTCCTCCTCCTCCATAGCTGATTCAATGTCTCAGTATAGTTACCAGGCTCTAGCTGATCTGAACATGACCCAGATAAATGCCCAAAACTTCTCTGATGGTGACTCCTGCAATGGTGAGAGCTGGAACTACAGACCGCTCTCTCCTAGCTCCAGCATCAACAGTAGTATCAACCAAGACACAAGATGTGTCTCTGAGGAGGGGTGGAACTGTGAACCCCTTCTCTCCTCTGGTCGCTCCACCCCTTTCTGCACTGAAAACACCTCCCTCTGCTCTGAGAAGATACTTTTATCTCCCTCGCAGAACCGGGAGAAAAGAAAGTCGAGCACCTCAGCCTTCTATTCCCGGACTATTACTCGAAGCATCTCCCTACGCAAATCAAAGCTCCCACCACCACCACCACTCCGCTCTGACTCTTTAAGGCGCCGGCCAGGTCGTAGCAAGGCCCCCTGTTTTTCAACAAGCCCACGTTCAGACCGCAGCCCTCGTGTGGATCGCAACACCTTGCACGCACCCATTTCATCTCCTCAGACATTTCCTGATCCCTGGGTGCCCCGGAGTAATATTAGAAGACATCAAAGTGGTCTGAACTGTGGGACAGTCACAACCTTTGAGCCTTTGAGTCCAAACTCTAACAAACCATCTTCTAGTGACTCTGACCCCTCTGGTACCAACCTAATAAGCCCCAAGCACTGCCTCATGCTGAAGCATGTATCTCCGGTTTCAAAGGATAAAGAGCTTAATCTTACTCTTAGCCATGCACCTGACTCCTCTGTTGATGGACTTCCGTGCCTTGCCTCTCCATCTAGTGGTTACTCTAGCCAGTCCAATACTCCCAGTCCTGGAACTCCAGTTTCTTCACCCCACGATCCTTCCTCTCCTCTTACAACAAGCCCTAGTGCATTTTCCCTCCCTCCAACTTCCCCTTTCTTTACATCTTGCTCTTCAACTTTACCACCATCTCCCTCAACCTCCTCCCTGCCCAGGACCAGTCGTTATGGGGAAGGGAGGCCAAAGCCACCAGTGCCACAGAGGAAGTCATCACTTCTTTCTTCCTCATTTTCTTCCACCTCATCTCTCTCCTCTTACACCTCATCTGATTCCTTAGCCAGGCAATCACTTCTCCCCAGACCACCTCCGCCTGCTCCTCTTCATCCACAATCCACTCCAGCTGCCTCAGAGTTCTGCCTTCCGGTTAATACAATTCTTCCACCACCACCTCCACCCCCACCACTTCCACAATCTACTCCCCTGATCTTTGAGTTCTCTACTTCAGTTACTAGTCTTTCTCCTCCACCCCCACCACTTCCTCAACCTACTCCCCAAACCATTGAGTTTTCCCCTTCAGTTAATAATCTTCCTCCTCCACCCCCACCACCTCCACCCCCACCACTTCCAAAATCAACTCCCCAAGTCTTTGAGTTCTCACTTCCAGTCACTAATATTCCTCCTCCACCACTTCCACAATCTATCCTCCCAGCCTTCAAGTCCTCTCTCCCAGTTAGTATTCTTCCTCCTCCACCACCACCTCCTCCACTTCCACAGTCCACTTCTCCAGTCTCTGAGTTCTGTGTTCATGCTTCTTGTCTTCCATCTTCTCCTCCTCTTCATTCTGTTCCCTCTCAATCCAACCCTCCCTGTCTCCTTTCCTCTACAACCATCACTTCTAATCATCTACCATTTCTACAGTCTTCCTCTTCTTCACCACTTACCACTCCTTCCATCCCTGACTTTTGCCACCATGTTCCTCTGTTTGTTAACAAGCCCCTGCCTCCTCCTACACTTCCTAATGGTCTCCAAGCTTTACCATTACCCCCGACTCCTCCTCTACCTATCTCCATCCGACCTCCTCCTCCTCCCTACTCTTATGCTGTGAGGCAGACCTCATATCAGGCTCTTGTCTCTACAGTATCATCCACTGAGGATCCTTCCCCAACCTTTGTACCAGCTCTGCCATCTAAAGAATTCTCTAACTTGTCTGACTTGCCTCCTCCACCACCTTCTCCTCCAACCACGTCTCCAGGGCCCTACTCTCTGATCACCTCTCAAGCATTGCAGTGTGTCAAGCTTCGCTCCATCAAGAAACAGGAGGTCACGCAGGGAAAACATGACCCTAATGACAGCAAATGTCACACAGAAGACTGTGATATAACAAATGAAGCATTTCTTGACAGTCTGGCTAATACTGATACAAAGGTGTCAGGGCATGGAGCAAAATATGTCATTAATCAATCTTTAGGTGGCAGTGAGGTAAGTCAGTTAATAGCTAACAACCATATCCAAGTTAGGACTGAATTAAAAGAGCCAGGACTCCAGTGCAAAGACCAGATAACAAGTGAAAGTGTAAATTTCATTAAAGAGTCAGGTACTAATCTAAAAAAATTACATGACAGCATGACTCCTATGAAAGGAAATGACATCACACCAAACAGAAAAATGACCCAAGACATCCCCATGGATGAGCAACAGATTAAAGATTTGGACAGATATCTCCCTCTGGAAAGTATTACAGTCTCCAGTACTGACACTCCATGGGTAGAAATGTGTCCTAAAGATGATGAGACATATCAGATTAACACTGGTATCTTAAATCTTCCACTAAAACAACCTTCCTCAGAAGCAGACTTGGCAAAGCACACGGGGGCATTGAGAGAAAACAAGAACAAGTTAAATAAAACAGTTAATGGTTGTAAAGTTAAAAATAACAAATTTGAAATACAGTTTGGGATTGATGTTGAAAATGATAAAAGAGATCTTCAGTCAAGTAGCCCAAGGAAGCACTGCTCCCCAGAAAAACCTGTTCCACCTAGGAAGCCTGATCTTGGCATTCTGGATCTTCTGAAATCCCCAAAGTCTAGAAGAAGACCAGGTGGGTTGAAGAACACTGGGCAAGTCACAGAGTCTTCACTTCGTCCTAATACTTTAGATTCCACACAGTTCCATACAAGTTTAGAAAGCAATATGTCATTGTCAAAGCATTTGACAAGCATTTCAGACAAATCAGACATACCTGGATGCCCAGTGAACACAGGAAACTTACTTGGCAGTTGCCCACATCAGCAAAAGCCAAAGATTTTGCAAGGGAAGTCGGATGTTTTGTTGAGCACTCCCAAGATAGCAAAGCCAACTTTTGGATCCAAGAACACTGGAGAGAAACTGAAAGGGGCTACAGCAACCAGTCATGGTTTTGACACAAAGGCCACAACAGAAACCAGAGGGATGCTAGAAACCATGTGCAACACACAAGCTGGTAATAATTATGACAATGCTTACACCACATCAGATTTAATCAGTAAGTACGATGCTAATTGCTCTTCAGGATTAATGGTGCAGGGTCCCCAAGGAATCCATAAAACCCCTTCTACCTGGACTGAAGGAATCCAAACAGCAGTTTCTGAGCCCTGTTTTGGTGGGATCACTGGGAATGGGAAAAAAGAGGAGGAGCAAACCAGTCACAGGAGAATTATGAAATCCTCACTTGCTGAAGATGAAGAAGATGATGAGCAAGGAGTGGACGAAAGGGGAAAGAACACAGTAATGATGATAATGACTTCATCCAAAAAATTAGGTAAAACAAGGAGGAGGAGGAAACGGCAGCTAGGCCAAAGGCTTTTGATGATATCACCAAAAATGAAGCCCTCTCCCTCCTCCTCCTCCTCATCCTCCTCTTCCTCTCCATCATCATCTTCATCATCAGAAGATGAGCAAGATGTAAGAAAGGAAAGTAACAAAAGAAGACTGAAAATCAAAGTGTGTGATCAAGATACAAGTGACTCTGAAAGCTCTTATGTTCTGATGGGCCAGAGCAGGTTTTCATTTAGCAGTTTGCTGTCAACTGAGAGCCTACAAGGCCAACTATCACTGCCAGACCTACGGATCAAGGAACCAGATGAAGAGGAGGAGGAACCAGGAAAGGGTGAAGACCAGGGAAAAGGAGATGAGGTTGTGGAGGCAAGCAGAAATTCAGACGGTGAGTTGTTGATATTAATGTGTAAAGCTGGAGTTTTCATGCAACGCAGATTTTTAAACATGAACTAAGTTGGCCAACATCTCTGGTCAAAGAAGCAATGGTTCTCAATACTTTGCAGAAATATATGTAAGCAATCTCTTTAGTTCATCACAGACTGCATTCATTTAATCCATTTCAAAGGACCATGAACCAGTAGTCATGGTCCATATGATAAACCAATAAGTCCTTTCGGTCTTGAACCTCTGGCTTGTATGTAACTTTTAACTTTTTTTTTTTGCAGACGATGTGTTCATCAACGTTTCAGCAGATCAGATGTTGGTGTCTGGTTGCCCTCGAACCACAGAGGATCTATTCACCATCATCCACAGGTATTCTTCATTTTACATTGAGTGTATCCTAACCACCATCAAGACACATTCTCACATATCTGCTTGGTCCCTGTTTTGCCCCTGGAGCAGTGCAGTGTGGGAGGGCACAGCATAAACAAGTTGGTATTCAGGTTACAGGTAAAACTTTTAACTGGGTAGTTTATGTGCAAAGGATGCAGTTTTAGCCCCTAAATCCTGTGACGTAGCACCATCAAGTGAATTTAGTCCTGTTAAGCCTTTGCCCCCCTAGTAGGAAACTAACATATGCAACTATAACCTTTTCCTTAGAGATCCATTTGGATCTAATTCTATTCCCTTGTCCCCTCCCCTCCCTGGTATTTGTGGCTTTAACTCAAACCTGAGCTGAGAACCTATAGAGTAAACAAAACTCATTGACTCTGGCAGCCACTGTCATTTGTTGTGCTGATTTAGTCCAATTGGGGTTGTGATGGTAAAGATTGTGATTGGAGTGAGTTTTGTTTGGTGAACTGAAAAAATCACAGTCTGGTTGAATTTTGATTCCTCAACTTAAAGCCCACAATATAAAGAAATAAATCAAGTTAAAATGAATGTCAAACTCTACACAGGTCTTCTTAAACGCACCAAACATAAGGCTAACTCTCAACTTTTCTCTTATAATCTCAGATCGAAGCGAAAGATGCTCGGCAGAAGAGACTTGGGAGAAAAGAAGCATTGTCTCCCTACCTCTTCTTCATCATCCACCTCTTCCCCTCCAGAGACTCCCACTCATTCCCCATCCTGTCTGACCAGAGCAGCAGGGTTTAGGAACCACAGATCAGACAGAAGTGAGAGTTTTAAGGCTCTCCTGCTGAAAAAGGGCAGTCGAGTTGAATCATCTTCTCGAATCTCAGCAGTGGAGCGTCTTCGTGTTGGTCAGCTCCATCCTGCTGATGCCAAACACCAGAAGAATCCTCTGACCACCGATGAGTTAAAGACTGTAAACTCCTCCTCTACAGTTGGCAATCCTAGTACCCTCCTGGCTGTGAATTTTCCTCCTTTATCTCCTTCGCTCTCCGTGATGTTTAATCTGAAACAGCAGGATCTGATGCATGGACAGCTCCTTCTCACATCCACCTCTTCCTCACCACTCCTGGTCTTTTCTTCCTCCCACACGCGGCCTCGGTCCCTCACTCCTCCCTGCTCCAGCAGCAGACGGTTTGCTGCCCGCTGCCGTCTCTTTGCCGCCCCCATGACTGCCATCTCAGAAGGGGAAGACGAGGAGGAAGATGGGGAGGTTTTTGTAGAGTCACCGTTGAATGACGAAGAATCAAGTCTCTGCATGATTGAGGCTTCTTAAAGGACATATTTAAAGAAACACAATGTTTTAAAAGAAGCTCTGAAGCTTTAGCTGAACAGACATGGACGGACATAAACAGGCTACAGAGGTCTGTGTTCAGTCCTCATGGGTTTCCTCATGTTTGTGGGCTGAATTCTTTTTTTACTGTCATTTAGGTTGCTGACCATTTTGCATTTCATTGCTAAGGTTTTATAACCAGACTTTGAAAATTATTCATCAACAAATGGATTTTCCCCCTCTTATAAAGTGTTCTTTTCAATTGAAATTTCCTTATAAATAAAATGATGCCAGGATAGGACTGATAAATGGGTTACAAAAGAGTTTGGTGCTGTAGGGAACACCATAGCAACAGGATTCTTATATCAAGATGGATCTTGAGGGTCGTTGCATTGGTACAAACATTAGTTTTATGTTTTACAGTGAATAAAGTACAAAACTGCACAATTCCAACAGTAAACGTTGTTCTATTCAATATTTAATCACCTAGAGGCAGTTAAAATATGGTAAAAAATTTCCCATTTCCAAATGCAGATTTTTTCATGGTATAGATAACAACTCAATAAGCTTTTATTTCTAAACATTTGAAGACATAAAAAAACATACCTGCTATTACAGATTAAGCTTTTTTATAAATCGTTATATTTCTATAATCAGTGATTTATGTGAAAACATTTACACCATGAGTTCTTTCAAATAAGTATTTTAAGTAAGATACTGTTATTGAAGAGTTCACGTCTTTTCTTATCTGTAACCTGTTTTCTTTGGACTTTCTACAAGTTAAGATATTTCTAAGCTTGTTTCTCTTTGCTCTCATCTGCTTCACGAGGACAGGTATTACCCGGTTCTTGTTTCTTCTGTAAATAACCCCGTTTTGCTCCAATTTCATATTTTGTTTACATGTTTTTATCTGATTTCCTACTTGCAGCATCTCAATGAGTGACGGTGTCTGAGTTGAAAAACTTGAAGTCAGACTCTTCAGAACTAGGAAATGTTCAAATGACATTTAGTGGCTAAAATGATGCGTGTTTTTTAATTACGGGAGCTCACTTGTATCCTCATTGTGAATGTAAGCAGTAGAACAGATGTATTAAATGTTAAAAAGATGTTTAGAAAGAAAGCACTGTGAGAGAAATATTAAAATATAGAGAGGAAAATGGATGTGGATAGAGATGAGAGAGAAAGGAGGACTATATGTAAGAAGATATATTACTGAAACAATGAAATCTAAAGCAATAAAGAAAAAAGTCTGGAGCTCTTTTCTCATCCTTTTTAAAGGTCTGCCTTGTGATCTTTGCATGTCTTCTGTTATTTTGCTTCCTGGTTTTAGATTTGCATGGAGATGTAACAAATCATTCATATAGCAGAGATTTACATTAAAAGTTATCTTAATGCACTTTACCAAAAAAGTAAAAAAAAAAAAAAAACAGTGCAACGAACAGCTTAGATGAAAAACTTATTTGGTTTATTGTGAGCAGTGATAAATATAAGATCTATCAGCTGCAGGGAGGAAGGATCTGTGATAACGTTCCTTAGGGCACCTTGGGTGCAGCAGTGAGTTTACCTTAATCCCAAAGTATCAAGAGATAAACAAATAGGCCACAGCTTTCACACCGAATGCAACAGATTTACATGTTATCCAGACTCACACCAGACTGAAGCAACACAAAGTGATGCAACACACTCTAGCAACAACACAGCAACAATTTTTGTCGATTTCACCGACAGGCAATGTGAGGCCTGCGATGGAAGCAAAATGACAGTTGCTGGAGTTGGAAAACCTGACCTTTTGCTGTGAAACACAGTGAAGGAGTGCAGTGGAAAGGAAGAATGGAGAAAATAATGTATAAAAAGGAGGAATTAAGGAATACTCACAAGCTTTGTTGGGGGCTTATAAAAAAGCTGTTTTAATCAAGCCCTAGAAAGTCTTTCTGATCATTCATCATTCTACGTCCACCCTTAGCTTCAATGTAGACCCCACTTTGGCTTTCTGTCAACAGACTTCAAGGACGTCCCTGAACGTTTGCCTTTTCAAAGTAAATAAAACACTATGACTCCCTCCAGGTGCTGCCTGCGGCGAAACATCCACAGGCAGATAATTTGGGGGAGATTGTAAATTCCCGCAGGTGAGAAACAGCAATCTAAAGCAGGATTTTTTCACAGGAATCCCATTCAATGTTAGTCCTATAAATCCACTGACACACAGGAGCAGATTCGTTCGGAGAAACTGGTGTTCGGATCAACTTTAGAATACCATGTAGATGTGTTTGTTTTTAGATATTTTTTTAAATTAGAGATTTAATTTGATCAGATAAATTTTACGGCTGTGAAGGAAGCTGAATCTGCTGTGAGATGTTGAATCAACAAAGATGCTGTGATTAGTGGTATTTTATCAAACTGACCATATCTTTAAAATCTTGTGTCTAGTTTTGTTTTGCAGGCATTTCGTTACTCTTAACATTGAGTTATTGATTATTTCTTTGGTCTTTAGTTAGGTGAATACCTAGATGTGTTATTTCAGATTTAATAGGAACTTGGCGAAGTTTTTTAATAGTTGTCTTAAAGGGAAAAAAATTCACATTTACTAAGATTCAGGGTTAAACCCGAGGCCTTTTTGTTTTTGGCATGGTTGTTAGGATGTGATGTTCATTTTTAAGAGAAATGTGGTGTCATCTGCTAGTTGAATGATGATAATCTCTGTTCCAACAACATTCACAGCTTTTATTCCCAAGACATTCCCACATCCACTGTGATGTCAAAATGTTTAGGTTTTCTTAATATAAACTGATATAATGAATCAAAGGTGCTTTAGCTTTCAGGTTGGTTTTAGACATCAGAAGAGAAGTTTTATAAATCTTGTGTTTGTTTCAGTTTATATATTTCAGGGATTTATCTTGGAGAGAGACTAACCAATGATGGCTTGATCTGCCATCTTCCAGAAGTCTGTTCAATATCTTCCTCGTCTGCTTCTGCCGCATGTTGATGACCTGTTTTCTTCACCTGCAGCAAACGTCCCAGCAGGCTGCAGCTGGAGTATGCTTCAAGGTCCACTGGTTCTGATGAGCCGTTGCGGGTTAAAGTGTCTTGTTAGCAATGGTGGACGACGGTGGAAAAATTGTGGTTAGAAATCGATTTGACTTTATTTAACCCAAAGTAAACTTTGAAGATGTTTTTAGGTGTGGATGTAGCTTAGGGGTTGGTCACAATTTCAATGAATTTTAAAAATGAGCTTCATGAGGGTTCAAAAATGTCGACTTTTATTTCCTGAGAACTGAGGATGTCCTACTGGTTTGGGCCTGTCGAGTATTACCTCAGGTCCGACGCTTCCGGTGCAGCGCGCAGATCTGACCACCTGGGGTCGCTCTGCCGCTCTTCACCCGGACCATGACCATATATGGTGACGAAGGCGGGGAGGGGAGGGGCCTGTTGGGAGTTGGCAGTAAATCTGAGCCGGCTCACTATTAACTGTCCTGTGACAGCAGCAGCTGTTCACAGAGCCATGCAGGAGCGGCAGCAGCTCCCAAAAACATGAGCAGCTCCTGAAAACGTCTCTGAACTCCGAACCAGCCGTTGGTTCCGGTCCAAAGGAACCGCTGCCATGTTGTCCCCGCTGCAGCTCTCAGTCTACTGGCGGCTGTCCCTCCTCTTCTTCTTCACGCCGTTCCTGTTCTTCCTCGATGTATTTACAGCTGCTGTCGCTGCCAGAACGTGTCGCCATGACAACGGGACTGAACCTACGGCGTACCTGCGCGGGACGTTTCCGCCCAGGTTAGAGAGGAACCAATCGCAGGGCGTAGAAGCTTCGGAGCTGAGAGCTGATTGGAGGACGGACAGATTGATGGAAGAAGTGAGTAAAAAGTTCAATGTTTTCTGAAAACATTTAGACTTTAAACACGTCAGGATCCGCGTGTTTCTATCCACGTGTTTCCACCTGCTAACCCGTTAATGACTCATTTATAGAAATAACTTGGAGAGCTCTAAAAGTTAATCTTTTTTAATTTTAACAAATAATTTTATTCACTTTGTATCCGACTTTGACTTGAGGTAGTTTCCAGATGATTGCATGATGGGAACCATCCCCCACTGCTGGTGTCCACATTAAGCCCTGTTATTGAGCAACGTGTGGCTTTAGATGAGCTGTTTTTCTCTGAGGTTGATGCCAAACCTTCACTTTTTTGTGCTGTTTTTGCTCCTGGTGCTTGGCTGGAGGCCCTGGTCCGACACGTGGGCCCTGTCCGGGTCATCTTGGGGTCATGTGTGGGCCACCAGTCTGCAGTTCTTCTAGGAACTCTGAGCAGCTCTGTTACAGCTCAGTTTAGAGTCTCTGTAACTTTAGATTTTAGCTTTTACTGTTCAATCTTGATGAAAGTGTTTGTATAATGCTTTGCAGAAGTTACCAAAAACTGCTTTTATTACCACTTTGTTACCGAATAAACGCTGTGAATCAACGTATGATGTCTGACAACCAGTAGAAAGCTCGTAGAGGATTTTTTGCTGCTGTCACCTTATCAGCACCAAGTCTCTGAGTTCTGCCCCCCCCCAACAGAATGCATGCAATGAGATCTCAAAACAACTGGCTTCTAATGTGTCAATACCTCAGGGCTGAAGTTCACCTAAAGCTGATTATTTCCTCTTGAAGACGTCTCGTTGGCCAACCTCACATTACTTCCTGTTCAAAAGGGGGATTTGGTCCCAGCAATGACTGTTTAGAGGATTTGTTGCAGAATATCCTTGCTGATGAATAAACTCCATTGAAATGAAGTTCCAAAGGTTTACAGAAGTTCAGACCTTCACCTTGTCACACCTTCTACATAATTTTTAAATATTTTTCCTGAAATCTCAAACCTAGAGTGAGAACCTGGTCCTTATTAGCAGGTCCCCACTGCAGAGACATGAAAGGTGACTTGTTAACTTTAGATGTGTCTCTGAACTCCTCTTTAGACCAACAGACACTGAAAGGAGGTTAAAGTTCTCTGTTTTTTTTGGAGCAGAGTTCCTTCTTAAATTTGCATCAGCTTCTTTTTTATATGGATCCGTAGAAGGCAGGAGTTGAGGAAGCTGTGGTTCATCACTCACTGATTAGTCGTTTATCTGTGTCTGTCCTGGATGTTCACATGTGTCAGTCAGTGTGCGGTTGGACAGACTGGTTGTCTTATGGTCAGACTGCCTACATGGTGGGACTGCTGCTGGGATCCCTGCTGGGAGGAGCCCTTTCAGACAGGTACACACACACACACACACACACATCTCCTCAGCATGTCAGTTCAGTCTCTAACCTGCAGAAATCTTCCTCTGCAGGTACGGGAAGCGTCCGGTTCTGCTGGCCTGCACCTGCCTGCACGCCTTCTGCGGCCTGGTTCCCGCCGTTTTTCCTCAGCCGCTCCTCTTCCTCGCCATCCGCTGCCTGACGGCCATTTGCTGCTGCTGCATCAACATCTGCGCCTTCAGCCTCGGTAACACCGACCATCACGTGTTTAGCGCTTCTTTAGTGAGGATGTTTATGCTGAAGTGGCTTCAATGTGAGGTTATGGAGA
Organism: Jordanella pulchra; assembly: GCA_034780135.1. Lineage (NCBI taxonomy): Eukaryota > Metazoa > Chordata > Actinopteri > Cyprinodontiformes > Cyprinodontidae > Jordanella > Jordanella pulchra. The sequence goes on from JAUZNJ010008065.1 coordinate 31,623, forward strand.
AGGTGGAAGCTCTGGTTGAGTGGGATCCAACTACAGACTGCTCCACTGAATTGGCTTCATTAATCACACTGATCAAACAGCAAACTCCGCCCTCTGCCTCTGAGATAACTAGAATGGATCGGACCAAAATCAGAATCTGCTGTAGCCAAACTACATCATAAAAATAAACTTTTTTCTGCATCCTTACTACCATATAAAAGTATGAAATCTAAGACTGTTTTGAATGAAAACACTTCAGTTAATTATTCTTTTATTCCATCTAAAACCACAGGAGTCCTGACTGCAGCTCTTTGTTCAGACGGCTTGCTGCCTAAATCACTGCTAAGCTCTTCTTGTCGTATTTCTTATGGATGTTCAGGATCTACAAAATAAAACAACTCAGTATTAAAGCCGTGTTCCCCAGGACTCCGTCTGGGTTCTGGACCTGCTCAGACTCCATGAATTCTTCCATCCATTTTTCTCTACATGCTTAAACCTCATGTTGGACGACGGTCAGAAAACGTCTGACTGATGAGCAGAACAGGCTAAGTCCACAGAAATGATGCCTGGCTGCAACATGAACCCTTGACCTTTTGCTGTGAGGCGTCGAGCAACAAGCTGCTCTGCTCCTCAGCTCAGGTTTCTCATGATTTATTGCAGATTGATAAAATAATCTGGAGGTCTTCTTCAGGAAGGACATCTGAAGACAAAAGCAGAATCTCTGATCAACAAGCATCTGATTCCTCATCTGAGATATGAGACACGGATCAAACTGAAAGAACCAGATCCTAGAAGGAGCTGAAATCCTCCTCCTCTGTTGGGTAAACAGGCTCCACCCAGCTTTAAGGTCCTAAAGGATGGGAGAGGATTAGCTAAGGATTCATTCCTGAACCGTTTACCATCACAGCTTTCCTAATGTCTGGAGGCTCCACCAACCCTTCATACCAGTCTAGAAATCCATCATTTCCAGTCAAACCATCAGAGGCTCTGTTCTCTAGAAATGTTCCCCTCATCTTCCAACACACTAAACTATTGTTCTAACATTTCAAACTCGATACTTGAAATTATTTCACACACAATGGGGATAAAAATTATAAATGGTTTAAGGCATGAAAATATTTTTACTCCCTTTTTAATCTCAACATGTAGCAGGTTTTATTTATAGAACCGTTTTTAAGTTAGATAAGTGTGCAAATAAAAGATAAATAAATAAGTAAATAAAATATAAAACAATCTGACTATATTTCAAGGTTTTCTAAGTATCATTTTAATGTGTAAATAATCCAGAAAAATCTAAAACTAACAACAGCAAACATATGCAAACAACCCTTGTCTAAAGTATTGATATTATGCCGTATTAGTATTGGATCCAGATACAGTAACTGTGCCCTGTGTGACCTTTGACCTCTAAAGGAGCTTCATAAGGTTCCTGTTTTCAGTTCATGCAGGTGTTTTTTGTTTGGTAAATGATTTATGTTGAAGTGTTGATGATGATGAAGCTCCTGCTGGTCGCTCAGGTTCTGTGTTAAGGGTTGATGTAACCATAGTGACCCAGCAGCAGGCTGCTGAGGTCAGCCTCCTTCCACGCTCTGCTCAGTTCGTTCTGTGCCGTGTTTTTCCACCAGCTGTGGAGTGGACCCTCCCGGCCGCTCGGCTCTGGCCCCCGGCCTTCCTGCCGTTCTGCTTCAGCCTGGGGACGATGGGCGGCGCTCCGCTGGCCTGGCTGAGCCCCACCTGGACATACCTGCACCTGTGGCTGGCCCTGCCTCAGATCGTCTGCCTGCCTCTCTACCTGTGCGTCCTCACACCTGTCCACATCACCTGTCTGCCATCTCTATCCTAATCACCCTTTATCTTTTTCTCTCACCGCGTTTGCAGATCGATCCCAGAGTCTCCTCGCTGGCTGCTGTTACAGAGGAGAAAGGATGTTTTAGAGAGTTACCGTAGCAACAGCCCAGCAGATAAAAAGTGTCTGGACCTGGTAAAACCGTCTGGCTGCAGAATCTAACAGTTCTGGTTGGATGGTGGGTTTAAACGGATGTGTTTACATTCAGCTGCTGGACGTGGCCTGCTCCGACCTGCAGAGCGCCGCTGAAGCTCAAACGGCTACCGGCGGGGGCCACAGGCCGTGTGACATCACCCACCTGAGGCACCCCACTATCCTCCTGCGGCTATTCATCATGAGCTACCTCAGGTACACAGGAAGCAGGACGACTGAATGGAGCCTTAAGAGGCGGCGATCTGACGGTGTTGAACCGTGTCGGACCGCAGCCTCAGATGATCCCACGTTCAAAGCCAGACAACCAGAGAAGGATTAGATCATCTGTAAACTTTGACTCCTATATTTGTCAAAAACATCAAACAATAACCTGAAACGGTCCCAGAGCTGCACCTATCGCTGCTGTTACACAACACCAGTTACTTACATAACTGGTGTTATGCAAGAAACAGTTATCAGTGACTGTTTCTAAGAAGTGGAGTGGGACACGTGCAGATATGAAGTATGGAGCCAACTTCATGAATTATTAAATCAGTTCTGCTGAGGTTCACCGCAGCACACTGGGTCTGAGCTGGAAAATGTTTGGTATTCTGCAAACCTCCCTGTTCAGACGTTGGACTTGTTAAGACGTGTTAAACAGCAGAAATGGAAAACAAAACCAAAAAACACTGGAGGAAGGTTGAATACTGAGCAGGAGACACTTTCTGCCTCATTTATTGTTCAAATGTGTCTTTGCTCATAAAAAGGAATTGGCTTCTTGTTTTGCATGAGAGTAACACATCAGTCCAAAGGTTAACAGAAGGGCGTCACTGATGTGATCAATTGCAACAAAAACAAGTCTAGAAGCTGCAGAGGAGATGTCTGACCTGATTGATTCCCTGATAATTCACTGATCGATGCCTTCCTGACTGAAACCGACTGTGAAAGTGAGATCCTGTGGTCCAGATGTGGACCAATGAGGTCATCCCTTTCCTCCACTGACTCCATTTAAAGAGCAGCATGTATCCATTCAGCCACCTGGAACAGCAGTTTAGATCTGAGCTTTAAGTCCTGTTCCTCCCGTCTCCCTGCAGCGCTGCGACCGCCCTCACCTACTACGGGATCTGCCTGAACATCGGCTCGTTTGGCGTCGGCGTTTACGCTGCTCAGTTCTTCTCTGGCGTGTCGGAGGCTCCCTGCCTGCTCGTCCCTTTGGTTCGGATGGGGCGCCGGCTCATCTGCATGTTGGCTCTGTTCCTGAGCGGAACCGCCTGCCTAATATCACTCCTGATGTCCAGATATGACGGTGAGCAGCGGGAAAGATTGGGGTCATTTTAAATCTGAAGCTATGCAAACATTTTAGTCTCTTCATGATCATTTGTAGACCTGATGAAATCCTTAACTGGCCGTAGTAGACGTGATCCGGTTCTAAACCTTTTCCGTGTTCATGCAGTGACGCCGGCGCTGGTCATGAGTCTGGCTCTGCTGGGGAAGCTCTGCATCCTGGCTGCGACCTTCATCTCCGTCCTGTACTGCATCGAGCTGTTCCCGACTGTTGTCAGGTACCCGACCCCATAGCAACCAGCTGAGAATGGCTCAGCTTTAGCTCAGTGCTTCAGTCCCGGTTCTTTACACCCAGGGAGGATTTGAAACACTGATTATGGTGTTTTATGGTCGGGGCTCTGAATGAAAACTGAATTCTGTCACAGGTTTAGAAGCTAAACCGATGACCAAAGTCTCTAGGAGTTAGAAAACCAGCAGCTAAACCCAAACGTCTGTGTGAAGATCATAAATCTAACAAAACCTCGCAGCTTTTTCACTGTTCATCTCACTATTTTAATCCTGAAACCATGTGATTCAGCAGGAGGTGGCAGAGTCCTGCTGGATCATCCGTTCCTGTTCGCTCTTCCTTTGGTCGTCTGACCTTTTGTCCTTCCTTTCACTGCACTCGGTGTCTCTTTGTTTAACTGTTGCATTGGACGCCACATGTCCATGTTCTCCCTTACAGCAGCACCGATCTGTCAAACCTGTCAGGGTTGGTTTGTTTCAGGCTTGCTGGTTAAATCCTCTCTTTCTCCGATGGTCGGGGGTTTTCCTGTCTGAGCCACGCTGGTCACTCTGCTTCTAAATGTGATGCTTCTGTTGGAAATGTTGATTTTTCTCCCCGTAGATGAAGTGAAAGCTTTTGATTTCTCAGTTTCAGTCATTGCTGCCGTCTTTAGCCGGACGCTGGTCCCTGCAGGAAGGTGTGAGAGAATCTGAACCCACTCTGCCTAAGACTAAAGGCTGTTTATGTTTGAAAGATGAAAGCTATAAACTAGATCGACAGGAAGCTGTCTGAAATCATCCAGTGTGTAATAAACCGATAGATTCTACCAACATGTCTCTGAGCTCCTCTTCCTGCACACTAACGCTGCTTATTCCACTGCAGACAGCGCTGCATATCTCTGGTCAACCTCTCCTACCGGCTCGGTTGTCTGGTCACCACCTTCGTCCCCCCCAGCCCCACCGGAGCCATCTCATTGGCTGCTATGGTGGTGTACAGCAGCGGACCAATCATAGCCTGCGGTCTGTGCCTTCTGCTCCCAGAAACCAGTGGGGTTCCACTTCCTGACTCCCTGGAGGACTGCAACAGGCAGCCCAAGAACCAAGCGGCCAGCTTCGGTCTGCTCTGGGGGGCAAGGTGAGAGAAGCTCCAGTTCTAAGGACAAACAGTGACTGACTGTTCCTTACAAGTGGTGATCTTCTGATTGTTGACAGGAAGTCACCGAGCAGCCACAGCAAGACCACAGAGATACCCCCACCAGAGAAGGTCGACATCCAGACACCAAACACACCGTTTCTTTAGCAATAATGCAACGACTGAAGGAGAACGATGGTCCATATTGGATTCTACTGCAGGAACCTCTTCAGCTCTGATGGTTCGATTCATCCGTGGGACGACTTTGTCGTTTTAATCGTTGAAATGAACGGATCTGCTGGTTCGGCATCTGCCAACAGAACCTCGCCGTCCCTGGTTCAGCCGGACCCGTTGATACCCGAGCTGCATGTTATGAAATAACAAAACTGGTGGAACTGCGCCCCCAACTGGTCAAACAGTAAAGCAGGGGCATCAAGACGTTTGAATCCCGTTTATAGTCCGAGCAGTAATTTGACTTTTTTTCCCTTCTTTTGTTGTTTTGTTTTTCCAGGTATTTTGATAAATAAATGTATTATATTTGTGAGGTCTGGAGGCATAATTTCTGTAGTTAAAGGATCCTCTGACAGACCGGTCACAGACTGGGACACCATGACTCCTCCTGGAGCACCAGCAGGCCCCGTCCTGAGCCTCCTTACTGTCCCTTTACATACAGAACGAAGCATCCGATACCATCCAGCACCCACGGCTCATCAGGCAGAAAGCCCATTAAATGTTTATCCATCAGTCATTGTCAAAGTAAAATAAGGGAGGAAGACTTGGAACTAAATTCACAGTGAATGATCATAATTCAATGCTGTGTGTGAAGCTGAGGGAAATATTGTTGTTCTATTTCTGCAGTAGTTTTTCTCAGCACAGATGACTGTTGAGTGGATGCAGAGTGTGCATGTTAGTCAGGAGGGGGTGTTTGGGTCTCTGACCTTAGTTAGTGGAACAATGTTTTTATTAAGGCTTTTTCTTCTTACCTGAATCTCATTGTTTTTTTATGCAATGGCAATAAATCGTATTCTCTAAAACATTAATGTTTTGGTTGCAAATAATTTGATGGAAATATCATTAATAAACTTGGATTTGCCAGATTCATCTGTTTAATAATTCTAACAGATTCAACTTTCTGAAACATTCATTAGATAAGAAGCAGCAAAGTTCATCTTTAAGCCTCTTGGTTTAAACTGAATTTATTCACAATGCTCCAAGAAACCGACACCTAACATTACTGTGTATCTGTAACAGACAAAAACAACCCGTGGGGGGTGTTCACAACTCGTATCCCCTCTGAAACAAACACCGATAACTAAACATTTCTCATTTTAGATGATCAGGTGAGCCAGTTCAAACCTAAACCACCCTGTAAGTTTTATTTTGAAAGGAAATACCTGCCCTCAACTGTAGTACTTGTAGAAAAATAATCAACATCTAGAAATAATGAAAGGCAGCTAAACATAAAAAAAGTCTTTGCTGAAAGTTTACTGTTAAAAATAAAGTGTTTGTAGCTTGTGTAGAAGTTTCTATTTCACAGATGTTGAATCAACAGCAACATTTAAATCTTCATAAACTCAATCCAGGTAAAAAGTGAAAGAAAATCCCCATAGATCTACAAATTATAAAAACATTTTTGTTTCAGGGATCTCCCAAAATACTGAACCCTTTTATTCATCAGAGGATAAAAACTGTCCAAGTCTAATTTGTTTCAAAACGTGATTAAAGTTCGCGTTAGTAGGTGACAAAGTTAGCAGGGAATATACCGACACGCCCGTCGTCCAGCTTCCCCTCCCACCAGTCATACTGGGAGTCGGTCTTAGTGATGACAGTGATCCGGTCACCGGGAGCGAAGCTCAGGTCGCCGGGCTGCTGCCCTGTGAACGGATGGGTCGCCGTGACGACCAGAGAGCCAGTGGCCCCGCCCACTGCTGCTGAAGAGAGTCCTTCATCTGTAAGAAAAATGGACCTTTTCACATCAAATGAACCTTTTTTAACATCATCATTTAGAAAATATGTTAAACTGACATTAACACATTTAACAAGATTAAAAATAATAAAAAAAGGAATCCGTACCATAGCTTGGAGGGCTGATGGAGTCCAGCTGACCTGGAAGAGTAAAAACATCAAGAGAAGAATCACTTTCAATCTGATAGCGATTCTCCTCAGAACCATTCCTGTATCTGACAGACTGGGTTCAGTCCTGGAATATATCAATGTTTTGGTACAAAACACATATAAAATGTATTTATTTTTTTATTTGTATATACATACCGTACTTATAATTTTTTTAACCATCATACATTTTATTTTCTATGAAGCTCATAAATTTATACGTTATTTTTGTGCACAAATCTTGGCCATTAAAGCCGATTTTGACATCAACTTTGATCGCAAAACAAAAGGTCCAGTAAAAAAAAGGATATTGGTGCTATTGATATTCGGCTGTTAAATGACCTTCAACCTTTTTCCAGGAAACAAAAAAGGGCCACAAACATTTATTTCTCTGTTTTGTTTTTTTTAAATCAGACTATTTTTGTCTAAAGTATTGTAAATTCATTGCTTTATGCAGATCATCACCTAACAGGTGATTAGCATTTATGCTAACATTAAGACTGGAGTGCTACATGCATGTAGCACCATGCTAACTTTAGCTGCTTCCTGTACTACTTGTACTGTCTGAGTTCACTGCGTTACGATTGTCCCGAGTTAAATCCAACTATGAGGAACCCATTGTAGCATCTGGATCTCCTGCTTTACATCAATACTTAATTGGTAAAGATAAAAAAAAAACAACAGGATGTGACCAAAAAAGTGTTAAAGAAGTCAAATAAAAAAAATGTTTATAATTCTTCACATTCAAACTTCAAATGGCAAAATGAGGAACATTTAGTCAATTAATTAAAATATGTAGTTAAAGATTATTTCTCATCAAGGTACCAAATATTTCACTTCTATCGAGGTCTAATTTAATGGTAGTATTTGATTCAAAAATCCGAAAAAAGAAAACAAAAACTGGAGGTCAGGATAAGAAAAAAAATAAAAATCAGCAAATTTCCTTAAACTTTACTGTCATGTTGAATTCTTCAGGTTAAATATTCGTACCATAGCTCGGGGGGTGACTGGAGGCGAACTGGGCTGAAACACCAAAGAGAAACAGGAAGTCAAAAACCAAATGATCCTTTAAAGACCTTTTTAAGAGATACAGGTCTTAGAAAAAGTGACTGAAACAAACATAAAAAGCCAGAGAGCACAAGATGAAGACACACCTGGAGAAACTGATCATAGCCAGATTTTCATCCTCTGCTCAGAATGTAGATCTCATAATCCCCACATTTACTGGCGTCTGTTTATCTGACAGTTGTTTTAATCTGGCATCGTTTGATTAGTAATGTTATGGTTTACAAACGGAGGGAAAAAAATACATAAAATATGGTTTTTGCCTAATTCTCAAGTTCTTCTGGGCAACTTAAAAATAATTCAGCTCATTTGCAAAATCCTTTCAACTTAATTAAAAGCTGTGAGTCACTCTGAGGGTTTAACCGCAGGACGGTCTTGTAAACACTAGAGGGAGCCACAGCCTGAAACTGCTAATAAATTATCAGCTGCATCAAGAGACTCCAACTCAGTTAAATACCAAACCAGAACACGTCTGTTCTGTGCTCATTGGGCTGTTTGACTAAAGCAGACTGTAGAAATCCAGGATAAAGTCAGGCTCAACCAGCTTTCTTCAACAGTCCATCAAATCGATCACAGATTCATTGATGTAACAAACCATAGTGGATTCAATGTCCAAACAGCCTAAACTACACATTTCCTGATCACTTCTTTAACTAGATATGCCACATTTTTAGGAGGTACTTGTCATGAACTATCATGGAGTTGGGTAGAGCAACTAATAATTGTACTCGAGTAACAGAAGCACTACATCATTTTTTTAACTCCAATAAAAGTGAGAAGTAGCCACTGAAGAAATGACTCAATTAGGAGTAAAAAAGGCCACTTAAGTCTTGAGTAACTCCCATCATCCGATTTCCTATTTAAAATTATGCAACAAAAAACTAAATGTTTAGTTATTTTCAAATTCTGTTATTTGAAAGTCTATAAATAAATAATTGAAGCAAATGAAAAATATAATTGAAAGAAATCCAGGCAGAAGATGCACTTTTCCAAACCAATTTTCTTTTCAACAAAAACGTATAAACTTAGTTCCTCTAGTGGAAATATTTACCACTTCCTGTATATGAGACTGAACTCCAAATATTTACCAGTAGGTTCACCAGATATAAAGTTAGCTAGTTTACATAAAACTCCTATTTTGACATAAACATCAACGGTGTTTTGTTGCTTGGAGAACTCGTTTAAAACAAAATGGTTGATCATCCAGTAAGGTTACATATTCTGAATAGAGCAGACAAACATTTTATATTTTACTAATATATTACTTTAATAAAGTGGAATAAAACTACCTCTAAAGGTACATTATTGTCAAAAAGTTACAACCCACCTCTGAGTGGAAGCCAGTATTATGACATGTGGATCCAACAGCTGATTGATTGATTGATTTTGGTTTTTATTTCACAGATTTTGTGATGTAGGACAACCTGGGTTCAAATCCTGATTAGAAAAGCTGTTGCTGTTTTTGCTGCACGTCTCATCAATGTTCAAACAGAACTAATATTAATGGACAAACACGAGTCCAGCAGCAGGTCAACATGAAATATAAGAGTAGTTTACAAACTAAGATGTTAAGTATGATAAACACAGAAAATTAAAATGAAAGGCTTTTCTATCACATTTAGAACAGCAGCCGTCTGCAAAAACACCTCTAACAATAACAAAGTCTGCATTCAATAGATAAATTATGGAGGAAACTCCTCAGAAAAAGGTTCACATCTCAGAATTGAGTTATGAATCATTTTCTTAACGGCTGATATTTAATTTTCAATGCTTTAGTTATAATCCCGATCCACTTTAAGACCAGTCGACTTTATGAAATATGAGCAAACCAGAATAACAAGTTCTAAAAGTCCGACCTGAGCCTGCTACCTCAGAACAGCCCTGAACAAAGGACTGACTTGATGTTTGGGACTTACTTGATGTTTCAGACTTGTAGACAGAGACACTTGGGTAGAGCCTGTTCTTCCTCCCTCCTGAAACACAAACAGTCGGATGAAAAACCCGACCAGCGTCCCAGGCTAACAGAAAGCAAGTGTCATGCTTGGAGTTTCACCGTCGTCGGCCGCTGGCCGCTGGCTGCTGCTGCTCTGAGGTTTCTTCTGGGATGGAGCAGGAGGTCTGGATGGAGCAGCTGACTGCAGACACAAACACACAACAGCTCCACCTTAAAGGGGAAGAAAACTGACCACAGCAGGACTGGAAGCCCTTCAACCACCAATAAATAAATGTGTGTTGTATGGAATAGTACCCTGGGTCACATGTTCTTGTTGGTCCAGTCGGTGGTGTAGGCCTCTGTGTACACGTCCAGGATGTTGTAAAGGTCGCAGAACTCTGTCGGAGGCTCAACGTCTCCATTTAAAATACGTGAAGCCCGGATATCTTGCCTGTAGAAACTGAAAACAAACCGTTCCGTCAGCTAGAAACATTCAGCAGCGTCCGACGGCAGACGACCTGACTTCTCCGTACTTGCGGTTGGTTTCCTTGCGTTCAATCAGGTAAGATCCCTCTAGAGAAACTCCAGCAAACAGACCTCTGGATCTGCAGTAGGTGAAGACGGCAGCAGTGCTGCGCACGGCTACGTCAGCCTCCAGGTTCCTGGAACAAGAACATCCCACAGAGTCACTCATCACTGGGTCAACGAGGAGAGGAAGAACCGCAGCCAGACGGGAGAGGTGTCTGTACCGGCTAAGATGAAACGTCCAACCTTTAAACACTGGATTAATAATCCAGTTCACCTGGGGGCATAAGATAACGACCAAAGAAGGAGATCATGGATCCAAGTGGCAGGACGATGGCTGGACTCATCCTCACTGATAGAGGAAGGAGTTCGGTCCATCAGAGCAGAGTCACTGCTTCACTATATCAAAGGAGTCTGTTGGTAAAGTCTGACACCTTCTGCTCCACTTTAGAGTCAAAGACCTCCAGAACTCTGCTTAACCAGACGCCTCTGGACTTAACGCTCCCAGAAGATGTTCACCCGAGTCAAACTATATGGATGAGAGGAAAAAAAACAATGACAGGAGTCGATTTGTCTTTTACTTCAGCCATTAGAGGTCCTAGCAGGATCCCTCTGAAGGCCTGAGGACATGCTTCCACCGGTTCTCACAGGATGATCACAAGACAGAACCAGAACTCTGCTGGAGAGATTATATCTCATGACTGGTTGGGGATTTCCATGCCACAACTGGGTGGTTACTCGTGCTCCACAATAACAGAAGCAGCCAAAAACTACCATAGAGATGGAAAACAGGAACAGTAGGAATCGACCACTTCAGGTTGTTGTTTTGCCCTTTCAGTCCCACGCCAACATTGATTATTCTGAAATCAGGCCAACCTTTCCTGCTCATTTTTTGAATCCGATATCACTGTTTTCTTCCTCCATTTCTATTACAAAGATTATGCAATAACAAATGTCTCAATCAAAAAAAAACATTTATACACAAAACAATAAAGGATCTGAGGTCATGGCTGCTGAACGTGAATCATGGACATATCAGCCCATACCGACGCAAGGAAAGGAAAACTGTTAGCCAAAAAGAAATGTATACCTCTAACTTTAACAAACGGTGTCATTACCAGACGTATATTAGAAAGAGGGGAGTGGAGAATCAAAAATAGAGTCACAGGTCTCCAAAACCAAAACCCCAGAAGATCTACAGGGTTACAGGATTTGTCCCATGATCAGAACTTAACAGAACCATCTTGTCAGGTTTGTCTCCACCAGTTTTCAACATCTGAATAAACATTGGCCTTGATTCCTCTGTGGAAAACAACTCAGTCAAATTTCTGGAGTCAACTTCCATGTTTTTCTCCTGATTTTGAATTGAACTTCTGCCAGCGCACATAAAGGTCATTTATTGTAGATCTGTCTGTTTAGTTACAAAAAAACATAAATTTGATGCTCCATCCTGGTTTCTAGTCTTTCCAACCTTTAGCTCAGTGAAACCCCAAGACTTAAACTCCTGCATGTTCCAGATGTTTCTGTGGTCCAACACACTTAAAAGAGCTAAAAACCAGCATAACATTACAACCAAATGCAAAGAAGCTGCTGTCAAATGTTGAAGATTTCAGCAAAAATACAAAATGATCAATGGTGTAAACAAAACACAAGGAAAGACAAAGAAGCTGCTGCAAAACAGCATGAAGAGAGAAAGGAAAGATCCCGGAGATAAGAAGAGCAGTTCAGGTTATTCAAACAGTGAAACTCTTCCTTTTATTTGATGATAAGCTATAAAACCAGAGTCAATCAAGTTCAGGTCTAGTTTAGTCATCTGTCTGCAGCTTAATTAGAGAAAAATCTGCCCAGTCAGACATCGGGCCACTCCCACAAACACAGCAGCAGCAGAACCTTCATGTTCCAACCCGTCAGCTCCCTGAGACAATGCCGACTTTCTTCTACACTCATGGCCAAAAGTTTGGAGAATGATTCAAATGTTAATATTTACAAAGTCTTCTGCTTCACTTTATATAACGGCAGTTTGCATA
>JAUZNJ010008066.1:0-18160 GCA_034780135.1 Jordanella pulchra
ACATTTCCTTTTTCCTTCTAATATATTTATATTTTATTTTTATTTCACGGTAGCTGAAATGGAAGTCCCAAAAATCTAATTGTATCCGTTGTAGAATATGATGACAATAAAGGCTTTCTGATTTATGTAATACTGTCATAATCCTTGTGTGATGTGTATGAGTTAGAGCTTTCCTCAAACAACCTCTGCTGGAGGTAGGGTTTGCAAACAGTAAGTAGAAGACATGCTGACAATCATCTCATCTTGTTGCTGGACATTTTAAGGAGTCATTGAATGATCTAACCTGTCAAAAGCCAGATTGATACCAGGTAGAATTCAGATTGAACTACATGGTTTGATCTAGGAAGGCTCCCATAAAAACTGTTTGCAAAAGGGACGGACATTCAATACAATACTTTGCACTGATTGGGTTCCTGCCTCCCGTGTTGGGTTTCTAGCCAATCACAGCAGCATTGGCAGCTTGATTTTTCACAATTAGTTGAGTTAACTGATAAATCAAACTTTTACCACATCTGGTCAGGAGGAACCCTCAACCACCTTTCTATCTACAAAGGCAAAAACCCGTAAATCCCTTGTTTTTCAAAAAGGCATGGAAAGTATTCCAGGCAAAACCGGCAGCCATGTTTGTTTTGCTTCAGCTTTCCCCCTCTGGTTGACTCAGTGATGTCATACACGTCATGCATTTTGTTGGTCTGAAACATTTCTGTATCAAGGCCAAACGTATCAGCTGGCTCCTGGCAAGATGTTTTTTTCGGGAAGTGGTGAATTCACCAATCGTGTAGCATTTCGTCTTGCTTGTAAAGTGTTGACAACCACTTTCTTTCTGAAACTCAGGCTGATTTAAATACCCCAATTCGTAGCTCCTAGCTCCTTTTCCTAGCTTCTATCCCTTCACCTTTTGTGGGGCCAACAATAATAGCCTTACCCAAGGTAGGAAAGAATCCCGAGAACCCAGTGCTGAATCCAGACAGCCTTCAGCTTTATGGACGTTATTACCAATAGGTAATGGGGACCATAGCCTTCTGAAAAGAAGCATTATAAAATGTGAGCTATGGGTGTGCAAGTGGTGCAGTGGTTAGCTTCCACGACCAATGTACGGAGGCCTGAGTCCTTGACGCGGGCGACCCGGGTCTCATACCTCCTTTACTGTCAGCCTACTGTCTGAAAAACGAGCCACTAATGCCGTAAAAACTCAAAAAAAAAAAAAAATAAATGCAAGTTAATCGAACATAGCAAAGCACTCCATTATGAGACCCAAAACATACAGTTGTCTACATTAGCATGTGTCACACACAGTGCATCTCAAAAAATAATGTACTTTTGTTAAACTCCAAAAGGAGGCTATACAGCCTGTCAAGCAAAGGATTGTAGGCAATTGTATAGCTTCTCTGAAACGTCGCGAAGATCTATTCTATTATTTCTTGTTGTCTTACAGGTGGTATTTAACTAATTAACTAATTTTGTAAGTCTGCAGGACAGACAGCTATCTAGTAGTTAATCCTAGGTAATAATTTAATAAGGGAAGCATTTATTTTTCTCTACAGGTCCTGACTGATATACCTTTGTAATGCTAAATGTTTTTCAACAGTGTAACATTTAACTATGACCTATTATCTTTCATAGCTTTGCATATTGTAACAAGTACACAAAATCACTTGTAAATAAATGAGCTTATGTTGTTTTAAGTGTTATTCAATTAAGTTAAAGACTCTCCTACCTTGCCACCATGGAAAAATATTTGCTTTCAAATGCTTACAGAATCCCTGAGGTGACTTTTTGGAAGCCCATTTAATTGATTTAATTGTTTAAATGTCCAAAACGTAACCAAATATTGCTGCTACAAACAAAAATTTAAAGCCAAAAATCAAACAGCTTGAAACAAATTACCCTAAAACTAAAATAAAATCTTGACTGATCTTAGTTGACAGTCATGCATATACTGATATTAATAACGCCCTCACAATTTCTAAATGTTCGTAAATGCTTTCACAGTAAAACTCTGCTCTGGTGTAATTCATGCATGTGGTGCAATGTGGCAAGACAGCTGATCTCCTGTGTGTGTGTGTGTGTGTGTGTGTGTGTGTGTGGGTGGGTGTGTGTGTGCATGTGTGTGTGTGTGTGTGCTGTAAAAACATAAACTGCTTACTGGTTTGGTTATAGATGAAGAGCTTCCATTATGAAATCAGCAACTGTGTTTTTTTCTAAACCTTTAAGAAGATTGGTGCAGTTTGGGCCAGGTGCGTCCATTTCTTGTGTTTGTGTTCGAGCAAGGGAGTTAAGTGTGTACCAGGCACGTGAGGGTCCCATTTTATTGTTTTTTCTTTGATCCGCTTGAAACCGTTCCTGCAAACACGTGAAAATGTGGCTGAAGAAAAGAAGGATAAGGTCAAGAGAGGAATAAATTGTGGAAAAGAGAAGGTGACTTATAGACGGAGAGTGGAAATAGGAAAGAGAGGAAAGGAAGGAAGGACGGAGGGAGGGAGCTTATGCTCCAGTTGAGGTGAAATCATGCGAGCCATGCTGCAGCTTTCTCTTCAGGCTGAACAGGTCCAGTTTTCACGTAATGAATTGTTTTTAACTGCAACACCTGAAGCACATCATACAGACGCAAGCAAGGAAGAAGCACGCATAGCTCCAGTCCCTCACCTCAAGCCTAACTCAAACGCAAAACAGCGATGCAAGTCAAACACTAAGAAGGAACCTCATTAAGAGGTAAGAAGCACTGTGGTTCAGTCACACACCAACTTATTTGCACACAGAGCTGCCCCTTCAGTAGGTAAACAAGTACATGAGCAAGTCTTTTTACATGTGCAACATAACCTCCTGTTGTGTTCACTCTTTGAAATAAAACTCACTGCTGCCAAGTGAAACAGTCATCGTGGATCCTTATAATAAGTAACCCGAGTGTATTTTTTTGCCAACATCTCTTGTTCTTGAAAGCTTCCTGAACAGAACCGAGCCAAAAGTAAAGTCTTACACTTGGAAATAAATCAAAATAAAGACTTTGAAAAAAGTTTACAGGCCACCAAATACTTGGGTGCAAGTCTGCATGCACTGTCTATGAGTGGTTGAGACTTCATACTAGAGATTTATGTCATGGGGTCAACAGACAAGGAGCAGGATACTGTATTTTAGACTTAAATAAAAACAAAAGAATGTGGTAAATAAGGCCATTAAACTAGACCAGGGAGGAAGACGGGGAATAGGACATAAAATATTCCCCCATAGACTGGGTTTGACGATCTTTGTATTTTGACTCCATTTCCTCCATAAAATTGAACCAATTCCCAACTAATCTGCTTGGTGTCACATACTGTTTTTTGCCAGGCAGTTTATTGCGCAACACTACGTACATAAAAACTGATCTTTGCGTGGACCAGTTCGGTGGACGTCCACTTCAATGCTGCTGTGAGTGCAACTTGAATATGCACAGACTTCCGAGGAGTCAAGAAGGCCTTAGTATCTGGAGGAGTTAAGTAGGTGCTGTATTAACTTTTTTAGACATTGTCTGTTTTACAAGAGACTGTCTGAGACTGAACTGTTAGGAGGTTGTCAGCTATGTTGGATTGGAGCAAGAAGGTGATGAAGTCTGCTTGAAGTTTAAGTATCCTTTCTATGAGTGTACAGGTCATCCCAGGTGCTGCGGTTTCCCTTGACAGATTTCCTAACTTTTATTCAACTTATTTTGTCCTTTAGCCATGGGAGATGTTGGATACTTATTTAATGCATAAAACAGTTTGAATATTGTTAAATAAATGCCTGCTTTGGATCAACAACACTCAGATTTGAGGAATCCAGTTGATTAGTTTATGAATTTTAGTTCATGTCCATTTTAATTTTGAATTTTATTTCATACATTTTCTAGAGGCACAGAAAAATCTTTGCATTTATTTTTTAAAATGTAGATTAAGGCTTTAGGAAGAATTTTCTCTATTTAACAACTATTGGAAGGAGGGGGAGTCCAGAAAGTAAGATAAACAACATTTTTAATTACGTAGTCTTACCAAAGTAGGATTTAGCTTTTTTAAAAATCAAATATCTTGTCATAAAAAAAACTGACAATGACATATGGTCCGTTCACACACCGTTTCGTGTGCTTTTGCTAGTCTGACAATTCACCAGAGATCCGTGTGGAGAGCGACAGGGATTCACATCGCAAGTTTGCTCAGATCAAATCTGACGGTTGTTGGTTTCACCTCAGCTTGGTGGACCTTGAGTTTACGAAGCGAGTCGCTGTGCTTTATTGTTTTTGGAAAGCCCAACAAAGCCGCTGGCATTCCTGGGTCCAGCAGAACCTCCAGAGAGCTGCAGCTGGATCATAGACGTCTTACAAGGACCTGAAGGTAAGGAGAGTTCTGGACCTCAGGCAGAAGTAGCAGGGAAATCAGAGCAACCCTGGCAGAGAAACCACCAGAACTGGGACAGGGTGACTGGCTGTGCCCCCCTCTGAACTAAAAGAGTTAGGGTTAGGGTTACAGCAGGAGATTAGAGAGGTCTGCCGGGCAGAGAGCACCAGAGTGGGGAGATGTGGCAGTAGCTGGTTGGTGTCTGTGGAGCTAACAGACAAAGGTGAACAGTTATTTTAGTCCTTTCAGGGGTAAATTAAGACAGCTTTTTTAAAACCCACCAACAAACCTCTTTAGGTCATTCCATACTTCATCATTCGTCAACTTTATTTTCTCTATCTTCCATTTGAGTGAAAAAAAGCTTCTTCACTCAGTGTCACAGCCACATCTAAGCCCTCATTGGTTGTCATGATACGAATATATATGCAAAAGTTCAAAATTTTTTTTGCTCCCACCTATTTCACTTCATGTACTTGATAGGTGCAGCTGCGCTCTGACTACTCTGTATTCTACCAAAATGTGCCTTTAGCTCATTAGAAGTGACACCTTTGCATTGCCTTGACTCACAAGCACTCCTGAGCCACCGCCTATGTAAGGAAAGCATGTAAATCGTTTGCTAAGGGCGCCAAATTCACATGTGGAGGGAAGAACAGTGAAAGGGACACCCAGCTGAAATGATCCTCCCAGCAAAGACTTCACCTGTTTCTATGCACTTGTGACGACACGCCATTCTTATGGCTAAAAATGGGAAGTTAGAAAAAGCCTTGGTGGGAAAAATGCAACGATGTTTGTACAAATGTTGGATATAAATCAGCTGAAGTGTCGACAAAGGTTTCATGCAAAAGTAAAAACATGAATAAATATTTTGTAGTGTTCTTTTGCAAAAGTAAAATAGTTTTGCAATTTCTTTTTTTTCCCAATTACAACTTTGACTTCCTAAACTGAGTGGTTATCTATGGGCTTTGTCACATCAACGCCATCAACAACTTTTAAAAGTAAACTTAAAGCTAAGTTTGAAAGGAAAGGTCATTATTAAACCTAAAAATTACATCAATAATCAAAAACTTTACAGTTGAAGTAAAAGTGAATTGGTGTTATGAACAGAAAGACCTCAGTTATGCTGTCGAAAACCAAACCTGTATAGTTGTTGGTGAAGACATGAGTTTGGATCTCTGTTGGAGCCTCGGTCTGAGCCTCTGTGGGTGTCCCTGTGGGCTCCTCTGTGGGTGTTTGGGCTACGGTCTGCAGGTCTGGCTGCAGTGGGACTGTGCTCCCCGTCCAGTCCTCCGGCAGCGTCGTGGCAGCGCTGGACTGTGAGTCCTCTGTGCTCTGAGAGGAGCCCAGTGCCAGGAACAGAGAGCAGAGCAGGGGGAGCAGCAGCATCCAGAGGTGACTACCAGGGCTTTCACCGCTTGATCTGTTCCTTAGTGACATGGTGTCAGGAATTGAAGAGGAGGAGAAGAGGAACTCAAGGCTTCATAGTTAGGTTCCCAAACAAACAGAAAAATCCTTTACAGGGGAAGTTTGTTGCTTTCGTTTTATTCCTTTTTATTTTTCTTTGTCCTCCTTTAATTTTTTCTTCTCTTCAAACCTTTCCTGGTTAGAATGAAACAGCGTTTCCCTTCATGGTCTTGCCGTGCTGCATGACAGAGAGAAAAATGATGTGAGAGATGGTTGTACGTCTGCGTACGAGCTGGATCCAGCTGTAATCTGCCTGCTCTCTCCACACTTGCTGTTAGTCTCCAGCCTCCTCCTCCTCTCCGTCCGTCATTCGCTCTGCTGCTAACTCTCTCCCTGATCTCCAGCTGGGTTGACTGAGCTGTTGCATAATACCAACTCATTTGCTGAGCTGTAACTCATGCAGACTTAAATCCAGATATTCCTGGTCACTGCGCGTTTCCTCTCTTGCCTAGTAACTCTATCCTATTGAAGTTTGATTGGAGGGGCTGTTGCTTGTATGATTTCATTTAGGGAATGATTAAGGTGCAGTCTCACCTGGTTGAATGGGTTTGTTGTGGTTGGAAAAGTCCCTACCAGTTTCTGTTTCTCATAAAATCCTGAAGTAAGATTTGTCTTGACCAAGTTTTGTAAACTAATTTTGACAACTTTGTTTGCCCAAAAGATTAATCTTGTTAGCACCGCTGCTGTTTAAAGACTAGCAAATGCTTTTAGCAGGTCAATCAAGCTGCATTCAGTTAACAAACATTCCCTTTTGTTGCTGAGTTTTAACTATATTTGGATGATGGGGGGACTCGCATCATGACGTTACCCAGTTTAATGAGAGAAAATGCTTCCTAAAAGCCAATTATGTCTTCCTCATAACCAAAAAGATTAGTTGCTTTCTTATAGTCAGCTGACCAGCAGTACACAGCAACAGATTAATTGTAGAAGAGGGGGGAGGGAATATCCATCTGCGCGCCATATAGCTGGTGGAAGATGTCTGTGAAGGTTCTCGGTAATCCAGGTCACGGTCAAGCTTGGAAAGTTCAGTGGAGGGGGAGAAAAGAAGCTGGCTCTGATCCCTCCAACATAATGGCCAATAGAGGTCACCTAGGACGTTGATGGTCGTTAGGGAGGTTCTGATGGCTCATTAACTCCCTTGTCGAGTGGTTTCTGTCACAAAGTGTGAGTCAGGTGAGGGCAGGTGGGAGGGAAGGTAGGGGTTCGCACAATTTGGGTGCTTTAGGCTACTTTTGGTTTAAATTAAACCAAATGAGAGCTCTGCCCTTTAAGTCCTACTTATTTACAGTTTAAGGGAAGATTTTGATTTAAAAAATGCTTTTTGAAGGCCCCTAATCACAACCATGAGTGCATGCTTCTTGTCCAAGTGGTTCAAAATACGTGACTTCTGACCAGTAGACAATACGTGAATAACATGTGCTCTGCGTGTTCGTTGCACGTTGTTAACATGTCTTCACCTTCTAATCGGTCACGTGTAGTTAACAGGTTGAGAGCACATAAAGTACTCGTCAACTACACATTGATTTCATGTGATTATAAGCCATTCAGCCATTTGTCCAGTTTGAGCTGGAAGTGTGGGTTTTTACCCATTGGCTGCTGAGTAGTAGGGTTCAACCACTTCTTGTAACCTAGGGGTGGTTTGCCTTCAGCAATTCAACATATATTAAATATGAAATAAAAATGACAATGATGTTGCAAAGTAGTGTAATAATTCCCTCTAAAAAGAGATTTAGCCTTACCGTTGATTTTTGCCTTTAACTATAATCCAAATATTATATTGTTTTTAGAAAAAGGCTCCTTTTGTCATGATCCGGGGTTCTTTGTCGTTCTGTTGTGGGTTTTTTTGTCTCTCCTGTGCGCCTATCTTATTCCACCACCAGATGGCGCCAGGTTCGGTTGGAGTGCGGTGTGGCTCCCAGCGGCACAGGTGTTTCCATTCAGCCTCATCAACCTCTCTGCACTTAAGGAGCTGCTGCCCAGTCTTCGGAGCCGAGTGTTTGCCAGCCTTTGGTATCACAGAGCCTCCTGAGTCTAACGTGTGAGAAATCTCCCCGTTGCCTTGTTCCTACAAGTAACTTGTCTCTCTGTGTTTTCCTCGTTGCCTTCAGGTGCTCTCCTGGAAGTCTGGATTGCCGTTTGCTCCTGGCTCTTTTCCTGAGCAAACCTTCCCTTGTGACGCCGTGGTGTTTACCCACTGGATGCCTGAACTCTCAGTCTGTCTTCTCCGTTGTTCTCCTGGATTCTCTACGCCCACGACTGACAGCTCAACTACTCCTGGAGTCTCTGAACACCTTGAGCCAACCTGTCCGTTTCCCACAGCACTCCTCCGCTGCTCTTGGACCCACACAGGAAACAAAGACACCGAATACCTAAGCCTCCCTTCAAAACCTGGAATCAATCTTCGAACAGTAAGATTCTTCCTTACTACGCTCGGCAACTCAGTTTTCCAACTGGCCGTGAACTCGTCAGTCTGCTCTCTCTCCCAGTGTCTGCTTCAGCCGGTGTTACCTACCTGGACCTGGCTCTTGCCTCGCTCCTCAGTTCATGTTTTAAAATAAACAATCTTAAATCTGATAAAGTTCTTTTGTCTTGGTGTTCTGCATGTGGGCTCGGCACTTCAAAAAAACCCCAACATTACACCTTTTCTGAGCTGATGTTGCTCTCTCAAGGTATTAACTACATCTGACTGATTGAAAGGGGAAGACAATATGTTGAAAACACGCAAACAATGTGCAAAACATGTGTTTCTCACGTGCTGTCAGAAATCGTGTGTTTTTGAACCACTTGGCTTTCCATGCTCTGCACTCTTGGCTTGCTTTCTATGATTCTCTACCACATACATGTGGCTCTGTTTCTTTTGATAAGAGTTTGCTTCTTCACAGGCTAGTCGCAACCAGAAATGAAACAGTACTGTCTCGAGACGCAGGGTGTTTTTAATAAGTACTCAGTGACAGGCAGTGTACTTTTTTCAATTTGCACAGAAACAGGTCCACATCTACACGGGTAAAACCTTCTAAGGTGTGTAGAGAGTAGCTTACATACATGTGCTTTAAATATTATGATACGCACTCTTGGCAGATTTCTTACTAAACCGGTTTTGCGCCGTGAATTAATTATGTCCTGATTCATGCGGTAGCTACCAAAGGAACTAATTTCTCACATACTGAATCAAGACAGGATGGAGCTCATCTGAAATGGATAATACAGATAAATTTTTTCTGACACAATCTAGAAACTGATCTTTTTTCAAAAGTAATAGATTTTTTTTATCCAAAACTTGGAAAACAGTCATTTGAAGACTTTTAAAGGTTGACCAGGTACATTTCAGTTTGTGCTGACCTTCCTTTATTAGCATGGCTTGAGAATCATCATAAACTAATGCAAAAAACAATAATCCAAACCAATCTGTAAAACCTTGTGCTTTTTTTTATACATGCGATGTAAAACGTGACTAAGGCACTTTCCTTTGTTTGCCCAGGTCCCCCTGAGCATTTTGCATCTCCCAGTTGCACTGTAGCTGTATCTTTATGTGAGCCTGTGAGTGCCAGAGTTGGATGTTAAGGTGTAATATGATGACCCACAAAGCTCATGTTGATAGCTCTTCAGCCTGAAAGTCCATGCAATATTTATCAATAATTTATGCATCTCAGACCAAAAATAGAAGAAAGATGGATGGAGAGGAAAAAAGGGAGACATACAACAAGAGAAGAGCAAATATAGAGTGTCCACACAAGAGCAGGAAGAAAACAGAAAAAGGGAAAAATAAAAACAGAAAGATTGTAAACGACACATGCAACTGAAACGAGAGCTAACTTCTTCACATTAAAAAAATCTATCAAACGCTGGGCCTGTAAATGGGGATGAGGAAGGCTCTGCTGCTGCAAAATACATTATTTACAACCACGCCTTTTGAAAGTGGACTCTGGAATGGCCTTAAAGTGGCAATTCAAGCTTTTTCTTCAAGCCATCAAAAGAGAACACATTGAACATTTTCATATTTTGCATGTCTGAAAACTTTTGATTTCAGTCCCCTTTATTTTAATACTCTTACAGAGGATACGAAGACTCCAAAAATCCCTGAAATAATTTCAGGTTTTTGTGCTGTAAACACAGTAGCCCTTTATTAATCATGTTTTCATACTGTCTGAAATTTTTAACTTACAATAAACTCTTCAAGGTAAAATAGATAAATAAATAAGCCAATAGAGACTGATTGTATAATTATGCACATAAGCTGCTACTTTTTTGAGGATCATTCGAATCATTAGACTTTATTGGAGAATTTATTTTATATAAATACAGTACAGTAAGAATACTTTAAGATGTTCATTTATTTATTGAAAAATAGTCATACCAATGTTGCCATGTTGTTTACTTTGCAATGCATTCTGGGTAAATTTTGTATGCTAGGTCCTGTAGCACTATCTCTGTCCAACCAAAACAGGAATGAGAAGAGTTAAACCTTTTTTTAAGCAACTTGAAATTGATAAGAATGTAGAAATGACAAAAGATAATAAAGATAAGGTGGAACAAACAAAGGAAGAGGGGAGGGTTAGCTAAGGAAGCTGCTGCTAGTAGATGCTAACCTCAGATGGAGAGCTATGCTACAAATAGCTCCAGTTTCTAACTGCCAGTGTTCACTACTAGCATAAGAATAAAAAAAATCTGATATATTAGAACAATATGTTACAATGACTAAAAAATGCTTCATTGTCACTTTAAACAGTCGTTCATTATCCCTAGATTAGATTAGATTTCATGTTAGTTTATGGTAATGGTGTTAGCTCTAGCTCAATAGCCCTGAACACTATTGAGCTCAGGGGTGCTCAATAGTGTTAGGAAGTTCGACTCTTTTTACTGACTCAGATCTTTTACTCTAAATTGAACAAATCCTTTTTTGGGTACAACAGGTTGTGTTGTACCCGTCCTGTGGGCATTGTAAACAAAAAAAGCCATGGTTCTAAAAACCTAACACTGAAAGAAACACAGTTTGCTTCAGCTGAGCTGAAAAAGTATAGTATAGAAAATGCCAAAAACCTGGGAAAGCAAATTCACACCATTATAAAGTGATTTATGTCTGTATCCTCCCTGCCACTGTTGTTTAAAAGTGCCACAGCGAGTCGGTAGTTGTCACGTGACATACGAACGATCCGTATGAAGGACCCAGTCTGTTAGTGATTAGGTCTTTGAGCGATACGCTCTTCCGCTCTTTGCGTGATTTGGTCTGACTCACTCTGTGAGCAAACTGTCCCGCTTACTGCTTGAGCCATTCAGCCGAGTCACATACCACAATTAAGTGAGTCAAAAAGTAACAATACTTTCCTTAAAATGTTACATAGTGCATTTAATGTGTCCTATTCTTTATTTTATTTTATTTTAAGGTTGAGCTGCAGCTTGCACTTTATCAGATAATCTGAAGTTAAGTTTTCTAAGGAATTGTGGTTCATTTCAACCTCCTTTCTGATCCAATCCTAAACGGTTATGTGTCTGTCAGATAGACTGAGAGGAATACCGTGCAGCCCAGGACAATGCACAGATTAGTATACAGCTGTTAGACTTAAAAATAAATCTAATTTAATGACTTCTTTCTCCCAATAATTCAGAAAACAAAAATATACACAGAAAGTTTTGAATATGAAAAAAAAGTGTAAAGAATCTATTAAAAATCAGGAGTTTAACTGAAAATGATATTGCCCAAATGAATAAGATTGCTAAAGAACTGAAGACCACTGATTAAATATGATTTAATGAAAGAGAAATGTATTATGATATGTTATTATTTTGTGGCAGGGTATAACACAAAGTTATCATTCTTATTTTTAAAAGTATTTATTACATTATTATTTAGTTATTTCCACGTTTAACTCATTACATACACAAGAACACTATATTTACAAGAACCGAAGACCACTAATTAACCTTGATTTCATGAATAACATGACAAATAATTAACAACAAAAATCAGACATCATTTATTTCCTCCTTCATTTTTGTGTCCATGGCCCCAAAGCATAGCTACACTCACATGACGAATGAATGCCTGAGACTCAGCAGACTATCACGTGACAACTATCTGGTCTTAACAGCAAACTGCTCTTCAGTCTGCTCTGACTGTCATGTCACGTGACAAACGAACAAAGACTTGAGGCTTCCTAATGTCAGAGTCACGAACTAATCATTTGTGTTTCCTGTCCTGCTGACTGAGCTCATGCAGCTACCAACATGCGGAGAAGAAAGGTACTGCATGAGCATGAACGAATCACTCACTGAGAGGACTCATTACTCGCGAGTCATATAGAAGATTCGTCATATTGAACAAATCGCTCATGAACGACACATAGCTAGTGCTCAAGTCCAGTCCTCCAGAGCTACTATCCTGCAACTTTTTGATGCGCGCCATTTTTAACAAACCTGAATCAAATCAGTGGCTCGTTGCCAAACCTCTGCTGAACTAAATGAGGTGACTGAGCCTTTAGATTGAAGTTTGTTAGAGAAGAGATGTGGCTAAAAGTTACAGGATGGGAGCTCTTCAGGACTGGACTGGAGCACCCCTGCTCTAGCTAATATAGTAAAAAGTAGATCACAAACCAATGACATATGTTTCTATTAAAAGACATTTCATGTATAATAGCTCAAAAAAATTGTGAGGTAGTGATGCAGTAGTAGTAGCACCAGTCAAACACAATATCATAAAAAAAACAACTCTGGTAATGTTAGCCTTCCTGTGTTTAGCTCTAATTATGTCATAAACCCAGCATGCATTGGTGGAGATCAAAAAAGACAACTTGTACCATTTGTTCCACTGGCCAAAAAACCTGTTTAAACTCGGGAGCAATTGGCTTTTAGTGGCGGAGGGAGCAGCTCACAGACCCATGTCAAACTGGATCAAACAAATCAACAAGCGACCTGGGTTATAATCGTCTCCAAATGACTCAGCTCCAATCAGCATACAGTGGGAACAGCAGAGCCGGGTCAATCGGCTAATTTACGTGATACCACTAGCACAACATGTGGACATCAATGTACCAAGCCAGTCGCATCTGACGAAACAACTCTGTTTATATTTGATAAACACATCGCAACTCTGTGGGGTAAGTTTAGAACCCAATATTTTGATTACTTTCCTTTTAAACACGTATTTCAAATTTTTGGATGAGAGGAAGGGATACAGCTGTACTTGGAAAGGTCACAAGTTCAGACAACATGAGAACAAGCCAGACAACATTCAGTAATAGGGGTAACAAGACAACTTCTACTATCAAGATCTGCATGTAAGATCTTTTGAAGTGTAGAACAGTACCAGTGTAAACCCCTAATTTAAATTTTCACTCACGGTCAGTACAAATGTTTCGATGTTTTTGAAAGATGGGGTAGACATATTTTACCTTTCTCTGTCTCTGTCAGACTAGAGCATTTTTCAGTCCCTGAAAGGTGAATCCAGGTCTATCATGTGTCAGAGTGACATTGCCAGAAGACTGTAAGGTGAGAAGATACAATCATACAAACAGGTGTTGGGTTGTCACAATTTCTCATGTCAAGGTTGACCAATATTGAATGCCCACACTTCATATGTTGGATGTCCAGATTGTTCACCCAATAGATTTTCCTCTCCCCAGCTAGTAAATCCACTTCAGAAGATAATCTTAGGATTAATCATGGTAAAACTATGAATAGTGTTTTAAATGGGAAAATTCACAAACACACTGAAGCCCATGGAGGCATAATTTAAACCCTGCTGAGAATCTGTGAGATAAACTGGTGAAAACAAGTTATTTCCAAGTTCATCATAGTTTCAATCGAGACTTTCTTGCTTAAACCTGCCTCAACTTTAAGTCATTAGTCCCTCTAAGCCTTCAATTTAGCTCTAATAATCACATCATCATCATGGAGCTAAGAAAATCTCAGGGTTTGCTGCTTCGCAGCGGGGTCTGCGGACAAAAAAATCTCCTATGATTAAATCCATGTTTCTCCTGCCTTAGAAACTTGTTTTGTGATTGCCGCCTGGATTTAAAGCTGCTGACTTTGACTCCTGCTGCGACAAGCCTCATCTGACCCAAGCAGAGGGAAGCAGGGGTCAGTCGATGGAAAGGATTTGAAGGGCAGCTTGTCTGATCCATAAGGACCTCCTGGGAAATTACCTTTAACAATAAACTACCAACGGAGTCTTAAGTCCTTAAATGCTCCCTAGATATTTTTGAAAGAAATCGTGATAAAAGACAAACTTCCTCGAATGAATAATGATGAACACCAGACCAGTGAAAGTTGCTAAGACATAAGTAAAGGAAATAGGAAATAAGTAAAGGGAGAGCTGTAGCCTGAAAATCTAGTTTCAAACATTTTCTATGGTTCTCTGACTACTGCATGTGCACATCCTCATAACCCTGTTCAAACTGAGAAGAAACCGTGTGTTAATCTGCTGTCTGAGGATTTGGGTGAAGATCCTGGCTTTGAGTGACTCCATGCAGCTTTGACATTGATTTGGAAGGCAAACCGCGGTATTAGATTAGGCAAAGGCAGCAAGAGAGGGGATAACACATATACTGTAGAGTCACACTGGGTCACTTGATGAATATTGAGCACCTCCCACTTGGTACTTTCTGAAAAGGTTTTGTTTAAACCATCCCACTGTGGCTTTTGCTGCATATTTTCTACTCCTGATGTGGGGTA
This sequence comes from Jordanella pulchra, assembly GCA_034780135.1. Classification (NCBI taxonomy): domain Eukaryota; kingdom Metazoa; phylum Chordata; class Actinopteri; order Cyprinodontiformes; family Cyprinodontidae; genus Jordanella; species Jordanella pulchra. Next base: position 14,475 of record JAUZNJ010008066.1, read on the forward strand.
AGCCTTTACCCCAAATTCTTTTGCAGCCTCTAACATGTATTCTCAATTATTGCCCTGTGTTTGATCCGTCTTCCTGTTAACTACACAGCTTCTTTTTCCTGGCAGAAGAAAAGAATCTCCCCAGCTTATTGCTATATACCATCACCCTGCTTTATTTTGGTATTAATGTGTTTTTTGGGGTCCAGTACCACAAAAAATGCATTTTTTACAAGCTATAAAAGTTCAGTATTGGTCTGACATACGTTAAACCATGATAGAAATTTTGGACGTTGGTGGAACAATGTCCATGCAGGTTTTTTTTCTGAACTCTAAAGGCTGCAGACCTCACAGGGATACATGATGTTCCTCTACCATGGCTGGTATAAAGGCTTTGAAAATGCTACCTATCCCCTCTTTGCTTGTGAGACACAAGGAGGATACATTGGAGAGAACAGAAACAATATGACTTCATTCTTCAATCTTTGCTTAAGTTAAGTAGTCCAGAAGCCACATCCAGAACAAGATTTCTGCAAAATAGACAGTCTGCAACTTTAGCTACAGAATTACCTCCCTGGCTAGGCCATCTAGCTAGAGATCCAAGCCAAGCATCCTAAACTTTCGAGATGCTGCTGTTTTCCAAAGTGGAGATCAACATAGGTTACAGGTCTGGTAAAGTAATAGAATTAAATAAAGTTATTTCCAGCTAAAAAATGTGCTTTTGAAGATTTCTGATCATGTCATGCATTTTACTGTTGAGTAAAACAATCCAACAAAGACCAATAGTGACCACATGATGGTCAACCCATTTCTAACATGTTTTGAGCTGTTGGTTTTTTTTAAGTTAAAGAAAACTTTATTTCAATAAGAGTTTAAACATTAAATTGACTATAACCTGTATGTGTTTTCAGACATAGTCATTGTGTTTAATTAATAAACTATGACCAAAGAGTTCACAATAAGTCCCCTCATGTCTGCTAGCTAATGGCTACATTGTCTTTATAAACTAAACCTAGCTAAAGAAGGTAAATAATCTCTGACCTTAATTAGTCTCTCAAGAACAATCACAAACGGGTAAGAGTTAATTATTTACATGGTAATTAATCTTTATGAGGCAAATCACTTAACAAAATATTATTTCTCTAAATAATATTTAATTTACCTCTTGGATTTGCATTGCACATTGCTTTGAACACATTCATTTGCTCTAAATTAGTTAAAAGCTTACTGTCCTCATTCCAAACTCTAAAAGATAGATTTTGGTCTTAAAACATCAAATCCACGCTGAACTGTGATATTATTTAATCATTTCACTGATTATGTCTTTTTAATCATTTTTTTTCATTTATGCTTCTATGTATATAGATATATATAGATATATAGTCTAATTTAGTTAAGTTTTACTAGCTTAGTCAAGATTTTTTATTTGAAAGATGGTTGAACAGGAATTAAATTATGTTTTTTTAATAATTTCTTATATTTTGATTGAAAAGATGGCGTAAATTAAATGTGAACCCCACTTTAATATGTTCTCCTAACACATAGGTGTATGTTCACTGAACAACTTGTGACAGTTTAAAAATTATTTGATTAAACTATATATAGTTGAAACGGCATTTAATTGCACAACAAATATACAGTACATGTTTGATGTCTACCCTGTACGGGTTTAGTGAGGACTTTTGATTTTGTTAAGATCTAATGGTGAGAGCGGGGAGCCTAAACGATAGTAAGAGAAACTCCACGGTTTAACAAGGGGTTTTATCCAGAAGCTCCCATAACAACAAACACAGGAGACAGATTCAAGCTGACCAATCCAGGGGAAATGCAGGAGACGATATTTAGAAGAGAAAAATAGGGCCAATGTCCAGCCAGGAGAAAACCTGACATGGGTGATGCAGGAGAGGAAAGTCCTGGAGGCAGAAACTTGATCAAGATCAAGCAGGCAGGAAGGGAAACAATGCTGGTCATTCACTCACATTAAGGTTTTCACTGATCTGGCAACTCTAGACAGCCAGAGAGCAGCATATAGAGCCAGGATCACAAGTGGGATGGATAAGGGAAATAATGATGCATTGAGAGGAGACGCTGGTGGAAACAATAATTCAACCAACTGTAGAGCAGAGAGGTGAAGGGGCAGACAGGAAACCATGAGCTGTAATTTTAACATCTGACTGGTTTCTTTCACCAGTGCCATTTTCTTGCCAGATTACTGGATTTTAGATTCCTCCCACCTAAGCAGTGCCTCTCAGCACCTTATCAACAGTTACCAATCGGCTCTCTCCTTCTTATTTGATTGAGTGGACTTTTGCTTAGGTCTGACTAGACGTGGTTTGTTTGCAGTTGTGTTGCAATTTTTCCATTCTAAAAGGATGATTTGAACAGAACTTTATGATATATGATATGGTTATGTCACCCAGTTTTAAACGTTCTCCCTCCACATCATTGAATCTGCTCGATTGTCGGTTTTACCTCAGCATGACGGACCAGGATATTTTAGTGCCAGTTGTGTTGCTTTATTTACTTTGGAAAGCCAAACAAAGCCACCAGCACTGGAAACCCTGGGTCCACTAGTTCCTTCAGAGATTCGTCAGGTACCGAAAAGTATCCTGCTTTAGTGATGGATCAGTCAGACAACAGAAGTAAGCTGAGACCAGGATCCTGAGCTTAGACAAGAGCAACAGCAATTCAAAGCAATGAGCCTGGAGGAGCAGGGACCAGAATTATTTTTTTTTTTTTTAATTCAATTTAGTTTATTTATATAGTGCAGATTCAAAATACATGTCATTTCAAGGTACTTTACAGAATTGGGAGAAGGTTTTCCCCCTTCTGCGGCTAAGGAACCACAGTGATAGATCGAAGGAAGACAGTGGGAGATTGGAGCTGTCCATTGGGCAGCTCTGGAGGCTAATAGCTGTAGATGGAAGGAGGGCAGCAGTGGATCGGAGAAGTCCGCCAAGCAGAGAGAGCACCAGAACAGGGAGAGGTGCAGTAGATGACGTCAGGGCTAAATTAAAACTTTTTAAAGACACCTACAAATCTCTTAAAAACAATCCCTACTTCATTTGTCGACAGTGTTTTCTCCATATTTTATTTTGACTGAAGAAAGCCTGTCTCTGCTGTGCAAATTCAACACCATAGATTATTTACCATACTTTTCAGAGCTTTACCATCATTTGTCTTGCTCTTTGACATAAATTACATAAAATGTGTTGAAGTTGGTGGCTATAACATTAAAAAACATGGAACATAAGACTAAGAGGTAATATATCTAACCTGTGTGTAACAGGATGTTTCTTTTGAATGAAAACATAGAACAATTTAAAAAGCATTAAATAACAAATTAGTAGTAGTACAAATTGTGTGGAGAGATATATAGCACCATCTTGTGGATAGTTGATGTTATTGCAACCTGAACTCAATATTAAGGTCAAGCTCCACTATTATGTTAAGGATAGATTTTAAGGCTGGGTGTCATTGTAGGTTTGATAGGTTCCTCCATTAAAGTACATACATATCCAGTATCAGCTTTCTCCATCAGAAGCCCCTTCAAATTATTTGATGTATTATGATTGTAAAAACTTTTTGCCAGTATTCTCATTTTCTAAGAATATAGGTTTTCCTTTATCTGAAAACCATAATCCTTAAAATTACTAGAAATAAAGGCTTAAAATATTTAACTCAATGTTTAATCAAGCTATACAATATAT
>JAUZNJ010008077.1:0-16287 GCA_034780135.1 Jordanella pulchra
AGGCCTCTCTCATCTTTTTAAGTGGGAGAACTTGCACAATTGGTGACTGACTAAATACTTATTTTCCCCACTGTAACCACCAAATGTTTATCTAACCATTTCTACAAGTTTCTTATGCACCTGCTCTTTAATCACCATGTTTTTTTTTTCCATCTTTGGTGAGTTAACATGTTTTTTTTCCTTTTTAATAATTTTTTGATTTAATGGTCATATTTATCACGGCCATTAATTAACTGGACAAGCAGATTCTTTCATTAAAAAGAAATCCAGGCAATTCAAAGTCTTCACATTTAGACTTTTATTTGTAAGCTCAACTGAATCTGCTTTGCGTTTCATCAGCTGACTTCCTGCCCGAATAATCCACTGTCTTCTAGACTGATGTGCATTTAAACAGGCAAGCATGTAAAATAGAACAGGTGCTGTTTTAAATAAGTTGCTTTGTCATATTTACTTTTTATTTCCAAATGCAATACCAAGGCTTCTGCTTAAATTCATCACATATATTCTGCATGCGAATTGCACCCTACATAGCTATGCAACCACTGCTACCAGCCATATAGTATCTGCAATTTGGTGATGTGTGTTTCACTGAGAGCAGTATTCAAGTTCATACTAAACCTTATCTGTATCATGCATAAATAATAATTATTTAGTGTGCATTGGTGATGCTTCTTATAATGTGAACAAAGCCGGATATTGCTTTTGATCAAGCAAACTTTAAAAATTAATCTCAGAAAAGCTTTGTGTTGTTGTAACACCTATATAATCTCAAACAGAAACAGGCTGGTGAGTGTTTGACAAAAGCTAATTTTTTTCAAAAAGAAACAAAGAATTTTTATTGCCTATCAATAACAAAGGGATATTTCCGATTTTATTCATCCTTGTAAATTAAAGACAAACCAATAACCATAATTTTATGTAAAACTTTATTGCTGGTGGAATTCATATTTTCTAAATGCCTTTTCATACATGGTCTAAGAAAACAAGGACATTTTAGTGTTGAATCAAATCCGTAAAAAAATCTGCCTGTTAAACATAGTTGAGCTTTTCATCAAAATTCCATGATTTGACAAATAAATGAGTCACAGCAACATAGCCTTGACTCAGTCACGCAATTTCATCTTGCTATTGCCTGCGCTGATCAGTGAAATTGCACCATACCTGCAGTGATGCCTCTAGCTCTCTGCAGTAGCTGTGAAGGAAAGGTCATCTGGTTGTGGTTTATTTTTAAATTGTAACATCAAAGATTTGTTTTTGTGATTGATACAAGTTTGGGATCCGCACCATGCAAACAGAGAGCACAGACCCTTGATTTGGAATATGTGCACTTCTATTAGACTTGGGTAATTTGATAATAAAGCAAGCAATCAAAGTCAATGAAGTTAAAGGATCAAAAGCAATAAAGAAACCTTGTGTTATGTAATCAAAATAGATATATTAGTATGCAGTCATAATATGATGATTGAATAAAATTTTTGGGCAAGTTTTTACTTTACTGCAGGTTAGATTACCCTCTTTAGAGACATTTCTTCTGTCTATAAAGTGCATCTAAAACATTGTGAGGTTTTTCCATCAGTTTATAATCATTTAGGTTGTTTTGTTCTTAAAGTAGCATTTGTACAAAAGAGAAAGTAGGTCACTTGTTACATTTTCTTGCAACACATGGTTGAGTACATAAATGTTAAACCAATATATACCTATCAGCTATACAGTTGTGCTTGAAAGTTTAGATACCCTTCCAATAAAAACAGAAAAAAATCAGCTGCCAGTGAAAAAAAAGGAAATTGCCAAAAATAATAATAAAAAAAATTAAAGAAATGGAAATCGATATACTAACATAACTAAAATGTTACCTAACATAACTAAAATCTCAACCTCAATTCTTGATAAAAGGGTCACATTATAATCCCCTCTGCACCAAACTTAACCCAGTTTATTCTGAAAAAATGCTTTTCTCTTGGCTATTGCCATACCTAGACTTTAGCATTTTATTGCCAAATAAAGATACAAATAATACAGGAATACAAATAATACAAAGAAGGATACAATGTCCACGCTACACACTGTTTTCGAGCTAACCTGCATTAAGTTTTTATGTAAGTAGCTATTCACCCTACAGATAGATTGTGCATTTTCCAGCCTATGTCCTATAGCATATCTGTGGAGTTTCTCAGTCATCCAGGTCATGGTCAAGCTTTGAAAGTTCAGTTTAGGCAACTGGAGGTAAAGTTGTCTGGAAGACATTTCACCTCTCATCCAAGAGGCTTCTTCAGTTCTAGCTGATGCAGGAGAAAACAGAGATAAATATACTGTAGGTGTGACAATGCGTAAAACACACTGTCAGGACCAAGACTGACAGCATGGTTTACACTGTTCAGTGTAGTGAAGAGTGCACAGACCTGCACATTGGAGAGACCAAGCAACCACTGCACAGGCGAATGGCTCAACACAGGAGGTCTAACTCCACAGGACAGGACTCAGCTGTCCACCTACACCTGAAGGCTACAGGACACTCATTTGAGGACAACAACATCCATATTCTAGCCAAGGAAGACAGATGAGGGGGTCAAAGAAGCCATCCTTGTTAACCTGGAAAAACATCCCTTAACAGAGGAGGTGGTCTCAGACATAACTTGTCACCCACATACAAAGCACTTTTAGAAACCTTACCAAAAAGATTTAGCTATCACCTACCTTCACCTAACTCAACCTTTAAAGAGAAATGGGACCGAAACCACTTTGACGAGGGAGTTAACGACCAATCAGAACCTCCCTATCGACCATCAACAGCCCCCAGGTGACCTCTATAGAGGGATCAGAGCCACCCTTTGTTTTTCTTCCCCTTCCCTAATTCTTTGGTCACACCTACAGTATATTTATCTCTATTCTCTCCTGCATCAGTTAGAACTGAGAAAGGTGAAACGTCTTCTACAAAACTTCACGTCCAGTTGCCTAAACTGAACTTTCCAAGCGTGCCTCAGCATCCCCCGACTCTGCTATTTGATTAAGTGTGGCCTAGCTATTTGTATTCTTTATTGCTATTGCTTTCTTGTAGCAGCGCTGACAACAAAAAGAGGAATTTTTAGCAGCAAGGTAATTTATTGATTCTGACAAATCACACATTTTTTCGTATGCAGTATCCTATTATAGCATTATGTGGAACCACCAAGCTACTTGGAGTGATCTTTATTTACAACAGCATGCATATCTGTGTGCTGGATTTTATACACCTTTGGCCATGAACACAATCGGAACACTTCAGTATACAATGATTTTGATGGGTGACTGAATTGTTTTGGCAGTACAGTCTGCACTGTATTTAAAAGAGGGCTGGATGGTGGTGCAGTTGTTAGCACTGTTCCCTTCATTAAAATGTCAAGGGTTTGAATTCTGGCTTTCTTACTGTGTGTACCTTAAGAGACTGACAGTCTTTTACTCTGTCAAGGGTTTACCCTAAAGGTACCTGACATGAATAAGCAGGTATTTAACAGGCATAAATGAAGTATAAAAATGTATAAAAGAATGAAAAGATAATAACATTTCACTTAATTAAATAATTGCTGTTGGTAAATACCACAACAAGGAGGGATTTAGGTGAAGTTTGTATGCCTTTATTCCAATTCTATTCACTTATATTCATACTCCCCAAACAGCCTCATATGGAAAACCACTGCTTCTCCTCTCCATGAAAAGGTGCAATGTATTCCACCACAGCAAAGGAATCCATGATCCATATGATTGCTCTCTTTCAGTGTTGAAAGCAGCAGGAGGTATTTTGTCCCCCTCAAAAAACTTATGAGCATAGGCAAGGGCACATATCTAATTGTATAGAGTGTCTCCCTGTGGTACTAAAGAAAATCAGCTATATAATACCCCTTTATATTGATGCACTGTGTATGTGTTAACCCTTAGAATGCATGCAATTTTTCTTTTTAAATGTTACTAATCAAAAAATTACATAACTTATACATTTCAATATTTTATTTAAATCTGTGAATAACTAAGTGCAGATCTGCAACAATCACACCTTGGTAGAACAATATTTGTCTTCTTTGTTGTCGACTTTTTCCAAACGGAGGCTGCTGTGGGTTTTTGGAGATTTTCAAGGAAAACCAAATATTGATTTTACATATGAATTCAGCAAAGAAATATGAATTTAAATATAATTTAGCATTTTCATAAATATAAACATGTTAATGTCATCCCTCCCCCTTTGCACCTTAGTACTAGAATCTTTAATGCAAAAGAATGATAGTTTGAAATGTTACCACTGCATCAGCAGCTGCTTATGTTATCGGGTCAGAGATTGATTACATATTTGACCCGAATTGAAGGATTTCACCTGAAATATTTTGCTTCTTTTTTATGAGCTTTTTACAGCACTAGTGGCTTGTTTTTCTGACAGTAGGCTGACAGGAAAGGGGGTATGAGAGAGGGGGAGAGGGGAGTGGGAAAGGACCACAAGCCGGATTCAAACACCACGTCGAGGACTAAGGCCTCCATACATGGGTCGTGCGCACTAACCACTGCGCCACCTGCACGCCCGATATTTTGCTTCTTAAGTATAATATTTGGAGAAAACAAAATCAAACAAAACAAAAAAGTAGCTTGCTAAAGACCTTCAAGCAATGGGTTGGGTCTAACAAAATCATGTTCTGAAAGAGAAGGAGTAAGCTGTTCAATTGCAGCTAAAGTTAAAATGCAGAGGAAAATGTTGGATCTTTTGTCAGAAAAATTGAGTTTAGCCACAGAGTAAACTGTCTGTGCTGTGAACAAAACTTTTCTTTTTTTCGTTACACATTGATATGCTTTTGAGGGTTTCATCACAGAAATATGCAGCCTTTTATCACCTGAAGAATATTTTCAGAATTAAAGGATTAATGTCCAAGCAGGATTTAAAAAAACTCATTCATGCATTTCTCTTTAGTAGAATTGATTACTGCAATGATGTCTTCATAGGTTTGCCTAAAAAGTCCATTAGACAGCTACAGCTGATCCAAAATGCTGCTGCTCATGTTTTCACAAGAACTAAAAAAGTAGAACAGTTCTGAAGTCTTTCCACTGGCTCACTGTAGCTCAGAGAATAGACTTTAAAAGACTTTCCTTCTGTTAGTCCATAAACCACTGAATAGATCAGTTCCTCAATACATAACAGATTTGTTGTAGGTGTATCAACCTGCCAGACCACTCAGGTCATCTAGTTCAAGTCTACTCTGTAGACCTAGAACCAGAACCAAACATGGAGAAGCAGCATTTAGTTCCTATGCTCCACTTATCTGGAACAAAGTCCCAAAAGACTGTAAAACTGCTGAAAGCCTGAGTTCTTTTAAGTCAAAGTTAAAAATCCATTTGCTGCCTTTGACTGTTGAGGTTAAACTGTTAACTGAGGTATTTTGGGTTTAAGTCTGTGGTCCAACTGTTTTATGCATGTTTTAATGTGTATTTGCTTTAACTCTGCTTTTATTTTTCTTCGATTCTATTGTCTATTTCATGTAAAGCACTTTGAATTGTCCATGTAATAACCCCCACCCCATCCACACCAAAAAAGTTCTAGTCCCTGTAGGGTAGTGCAGTCCCACTGGGTTGAAAAATAAGATGTGGCTCAGTATAATGCAAAAGTAACCCTCCTACCACTGAATAAACTGTAGGGTGTTTATTTTTTCTTGTCAGCTACTTTACTTAGTAACTAAGGTCAATATTGAACAATACCTGCTCTCAGTAAACACATCTATTTCCCCCATGTGTGTTCATGTATAGGATATTAAATATACACAAGCTCTAAATTATATTTGCCCCCAAGTTATAGTGCATTATAACCCCTTTGGACATGAGAGTTAAAATATAACTCAATCATGGATTACACTGAGGAGCAAATACATAATGACACACTCCTGGTATGCCAAAAAGAGCTACCGTGTTTGCTCAACACTGTGATGGCATATTTGATTTTCCACAGATATTTGATTTAATATCTCATTAGTTGTAATAAGGATGAAGTGATATCATGCTATATTTTATTCTCTTTCTAAAATAACTTCTTCATAGGTGGTGAAGTGAAGTCTTGGGAAAACAAAAGACACCACATCGGCAGAGGCTTATTTTAGCAACTGGAACGTGTGCTTTGTCAGACTCATTCAGTTGTGCTGGGCAAGGCCGAGCCTAATTAAAGTGTTCTGCTCTGTAGAGTACCATACTGGTCCTGAGCGTGCAGGCGCTCTCTTATTCTTTCCATCCATCACATCTACTGTAATTACTTTTGTTTACAGTGGAGGAAACGGCAGCTGTCTGATTAGAAGTTATTGAGGAGATAACTCACAGGTAATTTTGAAATAGCGCTCACCATTTTTCTCTCCAGGATGCAGATGAATCATTTCCTGTATGTGGCGTGGGGATGGCGTAAGGACGTTCCTGGTGAATGACCCAGACAAATTATAACTGGGCTGTCAAATCTTTAAGTCATTTTCCTCCTGAGTTTTTCCTTTGGTTTTTTTCTGCTGTAGTAGTAGGCTCCTTATAAGGCAAAAATTAAGAGTTTGCAAAACATTGCGTTGTTTCGACTCTGACTTAAGGTCATTTTATTTTTCATGCTAAAAAGCAGTTTGTGTTTCTAGTATTCTCCTGACTTTTTTTTAAAGATAGATTTGCTGGTTGAGGTTGTGATCACTTCCTGCCCATCTAGCGGACGGCATAAAGTGTTGTGATATTTTAATATATTTATTATATGTTATTTACTCAAAAATTACTTGGACTGTCATATATTGTTTATAAACACACCCTACTGGCTGTGTCTTAGAACAACAAAAGAAAGTGTGAATTGAGCTCAAATCATATTCAAACAGATCATTCTGCACGAATATAGAAAAAATTCACCACAACTTCCATTCAAAATATATGTTTATGAACAAAAAATATTCAGCTCCTAGTCAAACACATTTCAGTTTAACACTCTTGATTAAAACTACTGAAACTGAACTAAAACTTGGGAGAGGCAATCTGCCCCTTCTACCGCAGTGAAAAGGCATTAGATGAAACATGAACCTTGGTCCTCAGTGTTCAAAAATTGCTATCATGGTCTACGGCACAACAAGGTGAATGAAAGTTTTGTTTAATGATATCACCTAGCAGAACAGCCTTGATACAGTGCCATGATTATTAATATTTTAGAATTTGCACCACATGTCTATAAAGCATAAGAGAATGATCAAATATTATGCATTTTTCATTACTAATCAAGAAAACTAATGTGTGCAATATCAAATGTGTGATCAATACTGCAGTATTCACCTCCAGCAAAAGGAATCAATACTGTAACAAATATATGACAACTCTTTTAAGACCCATGGCAGATTCAGGAAATAATTTTACACCTTTGTCTTTTTATATCTAATGAAAGAGATATATATTACCCTCACATTTTCAGCTACTGCCCTGTAAATAAAACTGAAAATGAAATAAGAATCAAATGTTTCTTATGGTTTTTTCCTTGTTAGTGTTCTGAATCTATCTGGGTGGCTCTAAAACACATTTTAGAAAGTTGCATTTGCTTTTCAGATTAATTACAAAAAATGAAACATATTTATCATAAAGATTCATTAGACATAGGCTAATGCATCTTTTTTAATAATTGTATAATTATAACTTACAGCTATTCAAAAATAATTTTCTCATAGTTTTGAAAAAAAAAAAGAATATTGTGAAAGAACAATGAAAAAACAAAAGATGTGATAGAGTAATCCCATCCTTCTCACAACTATCCTAAAGTATATTTTCAATAATCAGGCCACCTTTTGCACTAATTTCTGCATCCATGGAACATGAATTGCAAACCCAGCCCGGTGCTGAAAAGAGGTTTAGGGAACTGGGGTTATTATAAAAGTAGCTAGGACTTGTCACCTTTGTGGCTGTGAAGTTGGAACTAGGCAAATTAGATAAAGAGGAAACCAGATTATTACAGCAAACCGGAACTAATCTCTGGATGCGGCGCAACTTCGAGGGTCATACGGACCATAAAATGCGGCGCATATTATGGACCGGTAACCAAGCAAACAAACGTTATGCACTGGTAACCAGCAAACTGAAGTAATTGACTGTTTCTGGTGTTCTTTAAGAGCGATCTGTGTAAGAGGTCTGTGCAGAGTGGTAGATGATTACAAGCAAGCAAAGTGGCAACCAGTAAGGCAGTTCATGTTATGGAATGACAGCTGTTGGAATCAGATTGCTCACGGACTTTGTGCACCTTGTATTAGCTTAGCCACGGGGTTGATTGCTTGGTTAATGCAGCTTGTATCTCATTATTATTTGTTTAGTTTGTGAGTTCACTTAAAATATCTTAAATGTCCTTTGATTTAGTTAAATGATGTAAAACTAATTAAAACTAACTAATTTATTATGGAATATGATGGGTTTCAAATGTTATTCTTTGGTGATTTTAATAGTAATTTGCGTAACTTTAAATTTAAAAGCTTTACAGATGAAGAGAATTAAGAAGTTATTGCATTAATGGAACTATATGAAAACTTAATAATATTCATAATTGCTAAAGTAAATAGTTTATGGACGACATTTACAATTCAGGTTATATTAATGAATACATCGAAATTAATATAAGATTGTGTACTTATAATTTAAAAAATTAAGGTATTTAAAAAATTTGAACTGTAAAGTTTCATGGTGGAGTTTATTATTTATGGGGTCCAAGTAATGAAACATACATTTACTCTAATTTCTTTAGGGTTGGGATTTTTTAGTTGGCCATTAGTCTAGTTTTTTTCTTGTGCAAATATTAATCTATAGGATATTCTTTACATACAATTGTAATTTTCTTTTTCTTTGTTCTTTGTTTAAGGTTTTTTACCTGCATTGTGACTAATGGGATAACCTGTCTTTGCAAGAATATTTGAAAAAAAAGAGAAGAAAAGCAGAAAACTAGTTGGCCTGAGGAAAATCCAGCTGTTTTATAACTGTTTAAACGCTCCCAATCCTTTCAAGTCGGGAATGTGCACAAACTTAAGGCAGAACTTGACAGTGGCTTTGATGTAACTTCTCTTCCTCTTGACAATAGTCCATAAATCGTATATGTGTTTTACATTACACTAGTTTTCTGTCCAGTCTGCCATAGTTGGATCATTGCTGTTGAAGCCCATGTTGGTATTTTTGACTTGGCTAGCAGATATCAATTCCTGCTGAAAAGTAAAATCAATATTTACATAAAGCTTGTCAACAGGGGGGAGTAAGATATGCATCCTGGTAGACTGCTGCTGCTACTTTGAACACTATAAAAATTTGGTGAATCAACAACCCCACTGACTGTTAAACTTGACCTCATTTGACCTTAAACACTGCACTGTGTGCCTCTCCGTGGTTTCTCCAAACTCTGGCAACTTGCTTTCAACTAAAACAGGCTGTCCAAAGTCGGTCCTCGAGGGCCCCATTCCTGTAAGTTTTAGAGGTTTCCCTGCTTCAGCAGAGCTGATTTCCATTGATAGCTTATTAACAGGCTCTTACTGAACTGCAAGCATTACAATCAGCTGTGCTGATGCTGAGAAACTTTGAAAACCTGTAAGTCAGCAGCCCTTGAGAACTGACTTTGGACATCCCTGATCTAAAATGAGAACCTTGGACCACTGTGAAACACCCCAGTGCATTTTCCCTAAAACATGTAAGATGTTGCTGAGATAACCTCTTTGACTCAAGTAGTTCGACAGATGGAGCCCATATCTGAGTAACACCTGTGTGTAGCGGTTTTTGAGATTCTGACTCCAGCTCTGGTCCGTGCGTTGAAAATATTCTGGATGACCTTTGCTTTTCAATCTTCTCAAGGCAGAAGTTATCCCTGGTGATCGTTCATCCTTTTGCCTCTTTTTCATCCATTTCATTTTCTACTCGGATGCCTAAAATCATTTGTGGTTATACAACTAGCTTCTTGACATGATTTATATACTTGAATTAACCCTTCAACAAGAGAGTCATGATACTGCTTGAATGATCAACATAACATTTGTATATTTAAAAATATTTTAACTTTTGGTTGTTAATGTAATATTCTTTTGTCTGAAAGAGTAATTTAGCCTTTTTTTGCAGTTGCTATGAGTTATAAGTAGCATAATCAACAGAAATAAGGACTTGAAATTTAACACCCTGTATGTGTAATGAATCAAAAAGATTACTTCCAAGAGTTTCACTTCTTAAACTGTATTACTGAAATAAATTTACCTTTCAATGATATTCAAACATATTAAGATTTACCTGTAGCAGTTAGTTTTTTTTGTAGTTCTGTAGTTCTGACTGCACTACTGTTTGCTAACTGCTCAAAGGCAATGAAATGTGCTCTTTGTGGTCAACAGTAGCCTCCCTCTGTCCTTGAGGACTGATTGGGTTCACTCAATTAATGGCTGTAATTGGACTGTTTGGAATGTCAACTTAGCCAGTGTTACTTTGACAGTGATTTAATTTGACATGTTAATCAATCATCAACATAGCTAGAGTGCACACACAGAGATGTTAACAAGGGGTATATATAGGACTTGTATGGCAAGTAGACCAAGGTGTAGAACAGGAGGGCAATACGTTTGCTCTTTATTTATTTATTTAGTTATGTTTCTCTTTTATCTCTGGCCATTTGCCAAGCATACTGGGCTCCACAATGGAACATGGAAATTAAAGGAAATGCAAAAAGATGTCTCTCAATAAACTGTAGTTCTTTCTATTGTCTCACCTCAAAAGCTTCATGCACCATTCAGTTGTTATTCAGTGTCTCTCCTCGCATGCAAATATTAAAATGGAAAACTACTTTAGTGGACTTGCTGTTAGTATAGCCGATCTTCTTCCCTTGCCAAGGTGTTAGATTAATTACTTTGTTTTAATGGGCCCCACTATTGGGCAGTAGTAATTAAAAGATAATGATTGGTTTCGTTGGATGTTACAAATAAAGATGCACAGACCCATTTGTGTATTTGAAGTTGTTCAATAAAAGATTAGGTCTGGTGTGAGAACATGTTGGTGTTGGGGTTACTACTATTTCTGCCAAACTGGCCATGCCTCCCTGTAGTGTGTCTCAGGCATTGATACAGGATCAACTCTTGACTTGACCGGATCAAATCTTGACTAAATAGACACACTTTTCAGTTTTATCCACCTCTTCATCTGATTGTTGCTTTTCCTAAGAAGTTGACACAAATGCTTGGTTGTTAGTCTTGTTCAGACTGTTTAAAAACCATCCTAATGTAATTTTTTAAAAATATTAAAATTGTTAAAATATTTGCAGGATATTTGTTCACTGTTGATCACCAACCAACAGAATTAGGAAAAAAAACAGATGTTTGTGACTTTTAATGTGGCATGATCTCCGGTACTAGACAGGCCAAGAGTCACATCTATATTGTATGTGGGCAGAGAAGGATCTAAAAAGCAAAACTATCTGGTGAACCCGGGTTGTGTGAACAAAAATGCCTGGCCGATATCAGAGGTTAGACATAACTGGTTTAAGATGCACAGGAACTACATGATGCTTCAATATAAATATAAGCCAACTTCTCTAATGAATGTTTCCGTTAGGAAAGGAGATCTAAAAGGTAAAATTGGGGTCAGAGGAGTACTAGAAAATTTAGCTAATAAAGTTGACAGTGACTGCATATTCCCATATGCAGTCATATATAATGCATGTGCACTTTGAGCTGATGTCTCAGCAAAATTTAATTACACCTCCAAAATGACAAGACTTTAGATCCTTGATTCTTTAGATTTGTTGTGGTTGCATTTCATTGCTGGAGCCTTTTGTGTGGCGGCAGCATACATTATCCTGATAAAATATGTAGGCCACAGTATTTAGGAAACCAAGATAAAATGCTATTATTTGAGTTCAATCATGAGAGTTTGACACTGGAACAAAACCTGCATCAGAATAAGATTTTTAACATCATTACAGTTTTATTTTAAAGTTTTAAATTAAAACTTCGCTTAAACTACTGAGGTATCTTTGGGACAATCCTGCTGCTGCTGTGTCTTATTATGTCTAGCACAATTTTGCTCTAGATTATTTTCTTGATATTTTCAAAATCCTCAATATTTTAATATTTAGTATTTCTTGTGTTTCCCTTTACCTTTCTCTATTGACTGCACTGAAAATAAAATATATTAGTTAACAATCCTATAATAAAAATTATGTCAGCCCCCTACAAGGGGAAATAAATATGAGCCAGAGCTTTGACTAAAACCCTTTTCATTTATCCTAGAGATTGAAGTTATTTTGTCTGTGTTTATCCTACATTCCTTTTATAAAATGTGTTCATCTTACACAGTCTGAAAAATGCACTATAATAATAAAGTAAAAATAGAAAACTTAGAGCAATCCTACAGTAGTTTGTTTGCTGGATCATAGCACCTGTGACCTCAAGCTGCCTATGGGTAATCAGGACAGTTTTTCCTTAGACTCAGGGTTAATAGATTCTGCTGTCTCCAAACCAGGAATGTCCCTAAAAAGACTTTGTGACTTGGTTGTTTAGAAATCATAGATTAGCCCTTTTGAGCTTGTTTTTGTATTTGGTATATCTAAATTGTGTAACGGAGAGACAAATTTACATGTACAGTTTTATAGAAAACTTTAAAACTTGTTATTTAAGTTTAAGTTATTAAAGTTTATTTAATAAGTTATTTAAGTTTATTTAAGTTAAAGATTCCAAGGATACATCCTTTCTTGTCAAGTGGCCTCGAACAATATTTTTTCAGGATTCCTTGAGGTCTTTCAACTTATTTTTCTGTTTGATTTTGTTATTCTTGTTGTCTTTCCTCTTTATTTTCTTTCCAGCCCTTACTCCTCACTGGCATATTTTGCTGTGATCTTAGGAAATAATATTAGTGGAGAGGTGAAGGACCAAATAAAAAAAATCAAGGTCTACGAAATGGTTTAAAACAGATAAATGATAAATTATTCCAGTAAAGACCTCTCACAGGATCTAGAAGATATGCATAATCCTTCAATTATTTCAATGAAAAGTTTTTTTAAATTGATAGCTCCTTTGATTTTACCTCGGTCTCAGTTTTTTGTGCAAAGTAATGTAATTTCAGATACTTTTATGAACAATTTAAGTTTTCATTTGTGAATTTTAATTTTGCAATTTATCTTTTCTTTTATGTGGTTACCTTCAGTGTTCTGAAAGGCTCTAATTAAAATGTATTATTATTTTTATAAGTGCATACATTTAACAAATGTGTAAACAAAAGAGTCTGTGGCAGCCTGTCAAAGTGTCTAAATGGTGAATGAACTGTGTATATTTAGTTTTTGTCCAAACATTTACACGATCACACTTACTAATGCGTGAAAATTTATACACCTATATAAAAATCAGTGGGCAACTGTAGGTTAAATACCTTGCCAACATGTGTCAAGGGGAGAGGCTCGAATCGAACAAATAACCTTCCAATGGCAAGACAACTGCTGTGCCAGAGGGAGGAAATTAATATTCAATGACATATAGCTAATGATGTTGGACATCGGATCACACTGATTTCTAAAAGTTACTTGTCTTACATTATGTCGGGACACTACATGATTCACTCACATTAAAACAATATTCTATAAATGGATAGATATTTGACTAAAATAAATAATAAAAAAACAAGTAACACTTTTGTGAAAGTTGGAAATATATTTTTAAATAAAGTTTGGAAGCAACATAAAATAATTCGAATTGACACCTGACTTTGTACAATAATCTAATATTAATTTAGGTTTTTTTTGCCCACCTTTCTGACTGCTTGTCTATATCTGTTACCTGTAAACAAGATATTATTGGTACTCTGCAATCCTCATATCTATTCTGTCCATGGTTATTCTAAAGAGCTTTTATTACTGCAGGCCTCATGAGACCATAAGATAATAATTTTTATTCATAACTTCTGGACGAATACCACAACAGGGTTTTAACAACAGGGACATTTTTTTCTTTTAATAACTTTTATTCTTTTGAAAGTGGCACATTATGTCTTTTCTTCTGAGAACTACTCTTTGTAGATAAGGTTTGTGCAGTGAGATGGTGTGCCCCAATTTCTGCTGCAGCACAGTGAATCCTGCAGCCATTTGTAATCATACACAGGCTTTGCTTTGGGTTAATGATTGCACAGTTTTTACCTAAACGTTTTAATGTACATCCAGATCTTGCCCCCATTTTCATCACATTTTCATTTACCTGGCATTTCTTCATAACTTTTCAGACAGAAAAGCTTGAAGGCCAGATACATTTTGATATATTTTTTATAGACACCCTTAACTTTAAGGCACCAGGTTGCTTCAACTACTGATATTACTTAATAGCGAATAAACATGCAGTTCTTCAAAACCAGGGACATAAGCAACCTTGCAGTTTTCATCATTTATCACATGGTAAATGACCTGTACTTATATAATGCTTTTTCAAGTCAGGAGACTTGACCAAAGCGCTTTACACTGCATTCAGCCATTCACACATTGATTGTGGCAAACTACATTGTAGCCACAGCTGCCCTGGGGCTCACTGACAGAAGCGAGGCTGCCGTACACTGCCACCACCAGGCCCTCTGACCACCATCTGTAGGCAATGCAGGTGTCTTGCCCAAGAACACAACGACAATGAAAGGAGCCGGGGATTGAACCGCCAACCCTTCAATTGTAAGGTAAACTCCTGCATCCGACGCCACTGTCGACATATCATGGACTGCATAAAAAATATCAGTAAATAAGGGGGAAATTGTCATGACCTGCTGCTCCAGGTTTGATTAAGTTTTCACTTTGGGTTTTCTGTCAGGCTTTGATTTATGTTATTTTGTGTTTAATGTTATGAATTATATCATATTTATCTTAAGTTACCTCCAGTCCCTTCCCCAATCCTTTAGTTTTCCTCCTGGTCATTCTTTATTTTATAGTTATTGGTCTTACTCCTCTTTGGCTTTATTTAAGTTCTTTTCTCATTTTAGATAGGCCTTGTTTACTCTCTTTTTTTGTCTCTCTTCTTTGACCAGCTTAGCTTCTGTCCACACCTGCTCCCAATTAGCTGATTACTCCTCTGTGTTCTGTCTCACATATATACTCCTCCTCTACAGTTCCTAATTGATGGATTCTCTTCATTCTTTCTTTGTTTCTACTGAGTCTTCTGTGTTTTCTATGCTTCGGTTACCATCTACTCCTTTGTTAAATCTGCAAGAAAGCATCTCTGCCTTTTGTTTATGCATTTGGTTCATTTGCAAACATCCACTAACACTAAAAAAATATATATTTTGGCTTCATCCAGGACATGTTACTGTGAAGTTCCATCTCTGCAGTCCAGTTGTTGAACTGTTAGCAGTTAGCTTTTATCCATATTATTAACCGAGAGATCACCTGTGTAATTTTGGAAAATCCACCGTCTGCTGAAACTACAGGTGATGCCATTACTTAAATTCGTACTAAGATACAAACACAACAGCCTAATGCATTTGTAGCAATAACTGATCATTTTGATCATTTGACGCTCTGCAACGATACCAGCATTCTGACAGTTTTTTTAGCTGCTGTACCAAGAGAAAAGCAAAACTTAAGCTACGTTTTATGCAAATCTCAAAGACTTATACATCTTTAAAACAAGATAGTCACTTGGGAAATCACAGATGCTCAATTACAATCTTGCTTTTTTCTGCTCAGATTATAAACCCCTTTATGAAAGGCAACCTGTGATTAAAGAGAACAGTAAGATGATCCAAGGAAGCTGAAGAAGCCCTGCAAGACTGATCAGAAACTACAGACTGGATTGTGCTGTCAGCCACATGAAGAGGATATCAATAAAATGACTGAGTGTGACTGACTTCTACTATCCCCAACCAGAAGAGTGAGATGCCTCACTAATAGTAAACCCTGGATCACCAGTGATCTGGAAAAAAAAAACTTTAGGGAGGGAGACAACAAACTATTAAGAAGTATACAGAAGGAACTTACAGTCAAGATAAGAAAAGCAAGGAGGCATATAGGAAGAAGAGATATGTGGGAAGGGATGAAGAAAATCACAGGTTTTAAGCACAAGGAGGATCAAACAGATGCAAGTCTGAACATAACCGTACATATTCTTCAATACGTTTAGTTTAGGAACAACCTAAGCATCCTGCTCTCCTGCCCCAAGTCAAGCAGACACCCTGCCTTCCTTTGACTCCTTTCACTAAAAGTCAAGTAACAGTTGAGATACATTACCTCGTGCCAATCTGTTTGTCCATATGCAGACTTTTATAGTTTTTTTAGTATGAAGATGTAATATTTGCATAAAAACCCGGGGGGGGGGGGGGGGGCCG